>VYZM01006143.1:595657-633395 GCA_013398915.1 Dromas ardeola
CTCCAACATGTCTATGTCCTTCTTATGTTGGGGGCCCCAGAACTAGCAGCAGTACTCCAGATGGGGTCTCATGAGAGCAGAGTCACTTCCCTCAACCTACTGTCCACTCTTCTTTGGAAGCAGCCCAGGATGCGGTTGGCTTTCTGGGCTGCAAGCGCACATTGTCAGCTCCTGTTGAGCTTCTCATCCATCAACACCCCAAAGTCCTTCTCCTCAGGGCTGCTCTCAAGCCATTCTCCACAGAGCCCATATTTCTGCTTGGGTTTGCCCTGACCCATATGCAAGACCTCAAGGCCTTGTACTTGTCCTTGTTGAACTTCATGAGGTTTCCATGGGCCCACCTCTCAAGCCTGTCCAGGTACCTCTGGATGGCATCCCTTCCCTCCAGCATGTAATGGGGTATCATTAATTCTGCTGCTCAGGGGGCAATTTTATTTATTTATTTATTTATTTTAAAACAGCTTCTTGCCTAGCTGAGTTCTGTTTGTAAGTGACCCAAGAAGAGATTTCAGCTCTGAAAGGCAGAAGAAGTCAGATTTGCCCCAGTCGTGCTGTGTGGCAGGGATATCTCTAGGGCGAATAAAGATAAGGTATATGATGCACTGTTAACGAAGACAGAAATAAAGAAATGTATTGGAGTAAAAATGTAAATTATTACTGATTGTGGAGTAGTGGAAAGGATGAATAAAACAGAATCTTTGTAACTTTAAGTTCGCTTTGGGGAAGCATAGTGGGAGGACAGTTTTTGCCGATTCTCACAGGACAGATCTGAATACAGACATGAATCATCTGTAGTGTTATTAGTAAGATAAATATTGGGAACTGTTGCATTCCAATATGTCAGTGAAATATCTTGACTTTCCTGAAATATATTGTATATTGCTACTATTAGAAGTAATGGTAACCCAGTTATGCTTACAAGTGGCAGCCAACAGATTTCTTCACTAAAGTATTAATCAGTTCTATAGGTTTTATTTTTTAAATATTTTATTTTCTATGACTGTTGCCACGGTAGTATCTAATTGAGCAGTCATTAATTCATTCAGACAAAATTAAACGGAAAGATAAATATTTTCAGAGAGACAAAATTTGAAAAATGAAGGAAAGTGACTTCTGCAAGCAGATGAACCATGAAGAACCAAGACCTCAATAGGAGAGACATGAAAGTAAACAGGACTGCTGGTTGCATCTCAGTATAGATCAGGTTCTGAAACAAATACAGGTTAAAAAAAAAATGAAATACAAAACATTAAGGGGAAAATATGATAAAAATGATGTGGATGTATGGTACATAATGATTTTGTAAATGGAGAAGTTTTATTGCATGCTTGCATCCTTTATTTGGATTCTCCAAAACATTTGATTTAACATAATTAGTGAAGCATGAAAAGACAGGGATTTAGCAGAGCAATTGTAAAGCAGGTAGAAACTGCATGAAAGGCAAATATTAATGGGTAAATTAGAAGCATCATACATTCATTAGTGGGGTTCTTCAGGAATTAGGATCAGTATTATTTAATATTTTAATATTTTCATTATTAAAAATAGGAAAGTAATGGCAAAATTTGCTGCTGACAAAGTTATTACATGGAAAGACCTGCATGATCTGTGATAAGAAGGAAATATCTGAGGAGAAGTTTCTGGTTCCTCTGAGCAACACCAGTATATTTGAGCCTACCAATATGATGTAGCCCTGAGAATGGGAAATGTGACCGTAAGATGTGACTAGGTATCATACTAGTAGAGACAGGTATTTCTGCCCTTGTACAGGGCACTGGTAGGCTCTCACTGGAACACAATGTACAGTCCTCTTGACCCAGTTTCAAAAGAAGGAAACTCAGACTAGGATAGATGCAGAGTAAAGCTACTAGAGCGACTAGGGGTAGCGTATATCATAAGAGAGGAAAATGAAAGATATTGTCTTAGACAAAATGGAAAAGAAATGAGGCTTCAGTATTGCTGTCTATAACTGTCACAGCAGGAAAAATAAAATGGGAAAAGAGCTAAGGGAAAATATCACTAGAGAAGTAGTTAGGTATAGGATGGCTTCAGATAAACCTATGTTGAAAATGAAGAAGTGTTTAACTAGCAGAGTCGCGAGATGCTGGAAGATAGAGTCTCCCACTGGGAGTCACAGGGGCAAAAAGTTAATTAGTTTTAAGATGGAGATTAATCCTATTTTTTAACAGATTCTATTATATGGCCACCTGAAATAACAGGGGATTGGACTTTGTTCTGCAAGTTTCCTTCACAAGCCAGTTCCAGCCATTCTGTCATGAGTCTTGCAGAACCTGGTATTTTCCTGAAATCTCTAAGGGCTTGTAGTATTGTGAAAATCTATTCTTTCAGTAACTACCTACTTCTAATTATTACAGTGAACTTGAAAATGTGAACTTCAAGGGTGCGATGCCTGGGAAGAAAATAAGGCCACATTTACATATATTTTAATACTTGCAAGATTTATTGCATTAATATCTAGGAGCTAGAGACAGTGAATTGCAGAATTTGAATGCTAATTCTATATTGACTATCAAATACTCTCTACGACATCTTCTTATTTTAATTCCTATATATACTTCAGGCTGGGTATTTCAGAGCTTGACCTTCATTAGCCGTCTCCTATTTTTTATGTGGACTCAGCTTATCCTTAATCTTAAATCCCTGTCAAAAAGGAAATGTATCCGTCTGCAAACTATCTACACCCTGATCTTGTTCCTGCAAAAACTTACACGGGTCATGTCTAGTGTATGCCAGTTAAAAATCTGTCTATGAATAATCAATTATTTCAATAGGGTCATTGACAGGAAAACTACCACTTATGCATGTGTATGCAGAATTATGGCTCTGATTTGGGAGCTCGTGTGAGCTCTAGGTGATATGCAGGCTCGGGGAAGAACCTTTCATGAAGGATGGAATCATTCCAAGGAGATGGCTGTGAATCAGATCAATGATCCTCTTTCTCCCAGCTGAAAACTGTAGTTGCACATGCAGTGAAATACTTTTCTACAGTCTGTAAGATATATTCTTGGCTTACTAAATGGGAAATGCTGTGCTCCGGTGTGTTTCAGGCCTCCTAAGTGATGTGCAATGGTACCATATGGAAATGCCTTTTAAAAATCCAATCAAAATAATTGATTTTTCATAGACAGGGCTCAGTTTGTCATCGAGTTACATTCCTCACAAACCCCTCAGAAATGTAGCCTGCCAATAAAATATGCAGAATGATTACAAAACCACTATCAGTTTTTGGTTGTGATGTTTGTTTTTGTAGCCTTATGTTGAAACATTTTATTTTCTTCCAAGGCTGAAGTGCCAAGGAAGAATATTATTTCATTCTGTAGCTACCCACTAAAACCCCAAAAATGCATGGGTAAAATTCCAGGCTTTAGCGAATACCCTTTTCTAACTATGACTCATCTACAAATAATAAAAAAAAAAGATTAAAACTTCTTTCTAGACAGATGTATTATAACAGAAACCGTATTATAACAGAACGTGTATTGTTATACAAATCCAAAATTATCGTGAAATTTGATAATAGCATTTATATTTTTAAAGATAAACAGATTTAAGGTAAAGTAGTAATAGCACTTTCAGTGGTTTCAGCGGAATGTCTTTGGTTTGGATTTTGTTCTGTTTTTTTTCTTTTAAAACTGTTTCAGCTTTAAAAGATGGAAATGCAGATGAGTAACTGCATACTAAGAAATAGATACATAGCAGATGAAAATCAGTGTAGCACCACTGAAACCAAGGGGTCTTGTCAAGCTCCAAAAGTCAGACAGAACTGAAATTTGGCCCATTATTTTTATGCCTTTTTTAAATGGGTTTTCATAGATAGTTCAGTTTTCCCTCTCTTTTTTTCGACAGACCCCATCAATTCACAGATGGTTGGCAGACATACTAGATAATAAAAGAAGTGTATTTTTTATTAAGTAAGTGTGGCTATAATAACGGTATTCACTGTGATTTTACCACTGAATGCTTAAGTCTTACAGCCTGAATGAGCCAGAAATGAACACCCTGGCACGTCACTTTGCTCAGAGCCTTCCTGATTTTGGTGGTTCTCAAAACAGACACACGAGATTCTGTTGTGTGGGCCCAGTTGCAAGATTAAAGCACTTTTGTTCAAGTGCTTTACATAACTGTTTCCTGAATCATGAGCATCTGCACTTGGTTGTTTATTTAATATCAAAATCTGACTTTTCATTCACATGAAATATGCGTATCTATAGAAGGTACTGGAAGTGTGATCAAGGTGTCTGTGTGTTTGTGATGTGAATGGACTGGCACTAATTCAACATGGTAAGTATTTATATAACGTGGATTTTTATAAATTTAAATCAGAAAAATGAGAGTTCAGTCCCATTACGGTACATTATTTTTAGATTTAGCATTTACTTGCCTGCTCTTCGGAGCAGGAGAAGTATTTTAGGAGTTTTTTTAATAATTGTTACATTTAAATACTTGTTCTTTGTTCTCTTAAAAAAAAAAAACAAACAAGGAGATATTGACTTTTTTAAGACAATGAAAAGGATTTAATCTTAGCTGCAAAATAGACTGAAATATACGGTGACATATATAAACTGAAGCCAGTGATAATTTTCTATCTGTTTTAAAATCAGCTGAAGTTAAAGAGCTTACAGGCTCAGGTTTAACTCCACATGCGGTGGGACCAGTGAAGTTGCAGGCAGGAGAACAGGGCTGTAAACAGCAAAATCTCTGACTAGAGACAGAAAAATGAATGTAAGGGATAGAGGTTTGAATTATTTTTCATCTTAAAATGCTGGATATAATGTTTTTTATCAGAAATTGGTTTGGCACAGAGCAGAGGTTACCATTAGATTTCTAAAAAGTGATTAAAAACCTGTGATGCTACAGCCAAATCCTGAGCTCAGCGACATGTTTGCTCCCCAAGAGTTTAGGCGTGTCTCACATTGAGCTGTGACCCATGTGGTTACCCCGCATCTTCTCTTTCACCTGTTTAAGAGAAGGTGGTACTCACCAGATGATTTAGCTTTTATTTCTTTCTGCCACAACTGTTTTGGTTTTGTTCTGAAATGCTCTGAAAGCTGAAGAACAAAAGCAGAATTTGAGTCTAGGGAGAGCACTAGGGTTTGTAAGATTTTAATCATCCATCTCGCTAGCATGTGTTCCCGTGAAAGAACATATAAATGGAGCTTGCTGAATAATGTCTAGGATCAGCTGCCCTTTTCCAGCAGGAATTGACTTAACACACAGAAGGACGATTTTTCAACATAAAGTTTACAGTCACACTGACAATGTCATTGTCATTTTGCTTCATTCTTTTGTCTCTTATCTTTTTTGAGTTGATAAAAACACAAGGAAGAGAAGGCAGAGAATTTACTGAAGAATTATACCTCAAAAAAAAAAAAAATTGAATCAAGTTACAAAAGCATTGTATATCCCATGAGACAGTCCTCCTCCTGCCTGGTTGTATTAATTACTTCCTCCGTAAGGAATGCCAAACAATGGCTATAAAAACAAAATCAGTCCCTCTATTTTGATTGGGACATAGCAATCCTGGCAGGATGTTGTCATACCTATCTTTTATTGTAAAAGCTGGCAGTCATTCCAGACATTGCCAGTGTAGTACACAAACACATGCAGGAATTACTGTTAGATATTAACTGCGTGCATTGAATGCTTCATTGCATATGTTTAAGAGTCTCATGAGGAAAATCTCAGCGTATGCACAGAAATGACATGTGTTGCCACCACAGCTGCTACAGTATTTTCACACTTTAGCGTGCTGTCTCATGGCAATCAGGAAACTATTACTTTATGTAAGAAATAAAGAAAACTTGAAATGGCGGGTTTTGTTAGCCCTCTGCACTTTGTAAAAAAAACAAACCACACACCCTAATCCCTGCAATCTACCTCCAAAAAAAATCAGCCAGCTATGCGTTCTCCACCGTCTGTCTCGCAGCATATCATTCCTTCTCACTTGACAAAAACACTGCCTTTGGCTTTTTGTAACAGGAGAGCTTCAGATGTTGTGAAATCTGGGATCCAAATGATATGGAACCAGATTTGCCAATGCAATGCCAAGTTATCACATTTAGAATACATGCTTAGAATATGTTTTCATAAATAAACTTAAAGAAATACCCTAGCAAAAGGTGCTTTAACTGGTTCTCAATTGCAACTAGATGGCCCGATACCACAAAGAAGGACCAACACAACGATGTTGCTAAGATTCTTTTACCTCCCTCTAAATGCGTTGTAGGGTATTTGCATATTTAAGTTTCAGAAGAATGTGTGTTATAAATGCATGTGCTCAACAGTATTTTATGGTACACTTACAAAACCCCAAATCTGTGTCGCTTTAGAATCTGATAATAGGCTCATTTCAAAGCCCAAAACTCAGATCCAGCAGCAAGAATAGAAACTGAGCCGATAACCTGAGGAACAGAATCCTCTCCGTACAGCAGCGACAAAATTTCCCTGCATTACTTCTTTTCAGTATGATGGGATCATGGCTGTTAATCTGTACATGGCAGCTTCCCAGGTAGGAAGTTAAATGCATCTGTGTTCCCACCTCTGTTCCCAAAGCATTGCTAGGGACTTGGCGCAAAGATCCCGGTATGTATGTGCAGCAGCAGCCTTCCTCTCGTTTCTCTCCGCGAGCCGCTCTTGGTTGGAAGCTGATTTTCCTTCAGCCTCCAAGAGCACCTGGAAAGGCTTTGGGATTTCCCTTGCGGTAACAAGCTATGAATTTTCTATGTGAATCTTGAAAAAGTCTGCCTGGTATTCTGCTGTGCGAAGCATCAATACTCAGATCAGTGGTGGTCTGCAACTGCTCACACAAGTGTGAGAGCACTACGGTGCAGCTATTGGTGTGGACTAGAAAAGGCTATGAAACTTGCCACGTAAGAGTTAAAAAGCAATGGAAAACCATCACTGCCTCTGGGTAGACAGAAGACAAGTTACAAACAACATATTTTTACCCAGAAGAAAGTGGCAGATGTTCCTGGGACAGCATAGAGAGCGTCTGGAGTGCCTGGAGAGATTGTAGTATAGGTTCTGCCGTTCTGACTAAACCTTAGGTGGTATAGCATAAGGAGTTAAAATCTTGGCACATCTTTCATCAATGAGAAAAACATAAAGCTGCATTTTTAACAAGCTATCTTTAAACAAAAGGTTGCAAAGTTCTAGTTTTTGTCTTGGGAAATGTTTGGAATATGCCGCTTTTCCTCTCCAAACCCTCCTATCTATAACAAGAAACACTGCCATTATAAAAATGGAAATACTAATGCCCAGAGGGTTTATGGTTTTCATATTTTGTGTGAAAATATGTGCCCACTGTCAACTAATAGAGTATTGGGACCATTTCTTGTTTCTTTTTCTTTATTGCTTAAAGACACAGAGCTTGATCCACGACTGCATTGTTTCAGTCCTGTCTATTGACGCTCCACTGAAATCAAAAGGGTGACTGTGGGTTTTGGCAAGCGTGAGTCAGCCCTGCACATGTGAAGCGGGCATTGCTTTGCCCTCCAAAGTCGGAACTGCCCTGAGCTGCAGCTCTATTTCACTTGCCCGTGATGAACACCAAGAGGCACAGTGTGACTAAGTGAAACCTGCAAGGGAAGGAGGCAGCCAGTGCCTGCTTCCCACCATACCAGCCTTTTAAGAAAGAAAAGGGGCAGTGCTGGGCCTCGCTACGCCAGCAGGCAGGAGTAGGCCAGTGTGCTGAGCCCAGCGGGCTGCTGCCGACCCCAGAGCGCAACTCTCCAGGGAGAGGGTTCCTCCAGTAACGCCGTGTGGACACTTCATCTTGGGAAGGGGCTCAGGCTGCCTCCTGCTCCTGCGGGGATGAGGTGCCCCGTCAGCCTCAGACAGGTGGTCCACAGTCACGGAAGGGCTGGCAGCTATGCTGGCATGGTTAATTAGGCTGCAAAACCAGTAACAAAGTACACAATTAAGAAATATATGCTGCTCCCTGTACGTATCGTAAACTCCCAACACTGGTTGAGTGTGAACAAAGAGCAGTTTACCAAGGAATGAGGAAGAACAACAGTATAGGATATTCCACATATCCTACCAATATTGCCCAGTCCTACTTGCAATTTACGGGTTGGAATGATGTAGTAAACAGTTTGGAGGTCTATTGTTTCAGTATTTTGACAAAATGAGGTTAACAGCCTAACTTTTTCAGAGGGGTGGTTCTTACTGTAATGTAAAGGGTTAAAATTATCCAGCTATACATGCTGCAGAGACTATTAGAAAAGCAGAAGCACAAATGATAGCATGATATTACTTTATGAACGTGAACGAGAAAAAAATGGCAAAGAGAAAGCAAAATCTGAATGACAGGGTGTTGTACCTCTTTGTTTTGAGACAAGTTTGGATCTTCAACAGATGTTTATTCCAGGAACTGAAGAAACATAGATACGAGACTTTTGCAAAGTAAATTTATACAGCTTTTGTTAACACAAACAAAACAATCAAACCCTATTGAGTATTTCTTAGCTAATTCTGCAGCCAGTTTCTGTCTTCCATTGATCTGCGCTATCCCTGTGAAAGCCTCTGTTTTTATAACTTTTAAAATTAATGTATTTAATATTACAGAGAAATTACCTTTCCTCATTCAACTGGCAGTTCTTACACTACGACAGGAAAGAAAACATAAGTCTTTTCCATCACCAGTATTCATACATCTGGAAAGACATCCAACAATATTTTGTTTTTTTTCAGCCACTTTGAAGGAACTTTCAGACATTGTCATCAGCCGTAGAGGTGGGGGATGCGGGTGGCTGAGATAGAGCGAAATAGATGAAGTCTGACGGGGCTGTGTTGCAGCATCTGACTTCCCGTAGCCTTATGCTAATGTCCTTTGTCTTCATCTATCCAGCACAACATTATTACTGTGATGCTGTATGATTAAACCAACAGAAACTTTAATTAAAGAATGAGAAACCCACAGATCATTTCACCCATTACAGTGGGCTAAATCTAGTAAGATTTAGTAGGTATAAGCATCTTCTTACTGCTGCTGCTGCTTCCTCTTCTTAGTATTTTTCCTAAAAATATTATCAGGAAAAGAATTATTTTCCATGTACATTGCACCATGACAGTGTTTGTTTGGTAAATTCACATCCATAGCAGCTACTTACTGACTTAGCAACCAGTTCTGTGAAATCATGTAAAATTATTGAACTATCAGCAAAAGTCAACCAACTGCTTTTACGTTTTGATATTTCTATTCCAATAGCTTGTAAACATACAGTAAAATTGCTTTTGTGATTATAGCAGAGGAATCACTGATGATTTATCAAGGAGAAACTTATTATTAGTCTTGTCAAGATGACAACTTCATTAATTATCCAGTGGTTTTGTTGATCATTTCATTTCTTCATATGAATAATTTAAAACTTTGATACATACAGTAATTTTCATGAAAGGCCTTCATATTGGTCAGCTTGTCGGTTGCACATAGAAGACTGAAATCCCAAATTAAATATCTAGTGTCCTTTGCAATCTCAGTGAAGTTAATTGAAACACTGTTGCTTTCACCATTTCTAATCCTGCTGTAACAGTCTACAAGAAATTACCAAAATAAAATGTCTGGTCATCATAAGCAAAATTTTGATTAGTTTCATATTTTATTTCATTACTACTGAATTTTTGTGACACAAATAATGTTTCTGTATGCTATTTCCCGTCTATTCCTTATGGCAAAGCAAGTTGAAGAATTAAGAACAAGGCACTAAAGGACAAGAAATAGATGAGATAATAAAGTGTTAACTTTTGGAAAGTAGATCTATATTCCTAGTCCTTAAAAAAAGAAACAGAAACACGCCTAATATAATTTTATTACTATGTCTATGATACGGAATTGCTGAGGACCAATCCGAAATGACGTATCAAACCTGACCTACGGTGTTGAGTGCCTGACTCTGAACAGCATTAATATGTACCTGTTGTTTGCATTTTTGTGTTGGGTACTGATAACGTTCCTCACTACCACAGCGTCTGAAGATGGAGACACCAGAGTACATTTAAATACATCTCCATCTTTCCAATACTTGTCTGGTCTTTGAAGCATATTCTCTTTTTTTTTTTTTTCTTTTGTGAGTGATAGTGCCCCTTAGTCCCATCTCACAGACACAGAACTGTGTAAAACCAACAATTTTTGTCTTGCTAAATTTGCAGTGTATTTATGACCACAGATTGTTTTCAAAAGCTGATAAATAGAAACAGAATTTTCCAAATATGTCTCTTAGCCAAATTAAGCACAATAAACATTTAGCCTAGGAAATAATGAAATGCACCCAGACTGTCCATTCAGAATATAAATGAATATTCACATGCTAAGCATACAAACTGAATATTTTCCACAATACTGTTTCCTTAACTGGTTATAGATCTGATAGAGTACCTAGAATAGTTGGTCTACGATTGATCAGTTACTTCATGTTTAAGTCCTGCATTATCTTTCTGTGTAGGAGCAGGCAGCCAAGGTTTATGGTGAGTATCTTTTAACTAGCAAGGGAAAGATTTTCAAGCGTTACAAATAAGAAGCAAAAAAATTACAATGCGAAAATAAGATAGTTTTCATTTAAGAATGAAAATTTATATTTCTATGAAAATTAGTCAAAACGTGGTAATGGGATTAAGTCATCTAGAAATGCAACATCCAGAAACAGTTGATAAAAAACATTTATCGTATGTTCCAATTGCCTGTGGTATGACAGGTGGACAAAGGCATGCTCAGCACTTTATTGGAATAAGCTTTGTGGACTTGGTTGCCTTGCAGTGCAAGGACACATTGACTGCTTTCATGCTGTATACCCAGATTCTCTCTCTCAGAGAATTAAGTCTCTTTTGAAAGAGATGAGTATTTTAAGGGACACCCCACAGACACACACAGGATGTTTTAAGTAAGTAGATCATTTGTGAAGTTGTTCTAGAAGACTAGTGGAGCACCATTCAAATACACCAGAGGGGCTTTGATATTTTATTTCTAGTTGCCATTTTGGCCAATGTGCTTTTAATACCAATCTTCATCAGACACTAATGAGCTCTGGTTCTGCCTGTATTTAGTATTTATTCAGATCTGAGGTAAAGGCAGGGCCTCAATCATATCCCCTATAGAGAGAGGGAAGACACCCAGCTAGACTGATAGACATGTACTCAAAGAAGATCAGCAAGTCCAACAGCCAAAGCCAGCAAAATACTCATTCCTGATTAGGAGCAACAGGTAATCTTCATGTAACATTTTTTAAAGTAGCACTTTTCTTCACAGATCATCCATACTATTAGCATGCTTTGTGTACTACTCAGGGGAGAGGTAACCTTCACTTGATGGAGCTGTGGGCACGCCCTGTTGGTTAACATCACCTGTGATTTTCATAGGAATCATATTTAGGCCTTCGTGCCTTGGGTCTTTATGTTAGTGGGATCATAACTTGTGCCCAGCTCAACTCACCTCCAGAAGTAAGTAAGTAAGTACAAAACTCTATTAGCTCAGTGTGCTCAATTCAGTAAATATTTTTGGAATTGAGAATATGGATTGACTGGTGAAGCTTATGTGGTCACATCAATTTCTTCCCTGGGAAGGAGACTTCAGAATTTCAATTTGCCTTTTCAATTCCTGAAAGATCTGATAGTGTGTTTAATGTTTTGCCCTTTTTCTTTTTGTTCTTTTTCTTACAAAATCTACGCTGCCAGGGTCACTTACCAATTTATTCTCTCTGATACGTAACTTATGTGACTAGTACTAGAGGTGCATGGAAAAACATGCCTATTGGCCTTGTCTCTTCCTTTCAGGTGATGTATGGTTCAAAATGCTTTCACTCGTAGCCTAGCAAAAAAAGTCTGGTGCCTTTAGTAGTGCCATTCACTATTCAGTAAAGCAGTCTGATGACAATCATTACCCTTCCTTTTACTTTATCAGCCACTAACACTTGGTTCGCAGGAAAACTGCTGCTGTCCCTCTTAAAGAATGCAGTGCAGCTGTGACATTGTACTAGGGTGGGAATTCATCATTAGTTATCCAGGTGCTAATGAATTTAATTTTTAATGTCATAGTACATATGCAGAAGAGCGTTAGGGTGTTTGTTGATAATTACTTTGAGCAAGATAAGGTGCAAAAGGAAATGGCTTCTACATACATGATATAATACACCTGTAGGGATGTTACAAATGTGATGTGTGACTTCATACAATATGTTCCCCAATATGAGATTCAAAATAATCCTTTTCAAAGCTACAGAAATACAACAAACTCACACTTTAGTTTTTTAAGTTTTAGACTTCAATGAACTTTAACTTTTCACTAATGTGCACAACACCTTATATTGTTCATGAGAAGCAGAATTATACTCCTCTTGGCATACCATGCACACAGGACAATTTGTTTACAAGTAAAAGCCGCTTTCCTACATCTTTTATTTCAATGGAAAATAGATTAAAACTTTTTTAGTTATGGATGTTAGATACAGTTCCAATGGCAACCTCTCATATTGACTTTGTGTCTGGATAATTTTTGTTTTTCTAATTACACTACAGAGATGCAGCCCGATACTAGGAACCAAACAATTTAGCTGATCAAGATTAGGTAATGAATAAACAAAGAAATAATCAAAGCAAACTGTTTACAAACAGAAGAAAAACAGTGATTATGAAGAGTCAAAAGTATTCTTAGTGAAGTAAATGTTTCACTGCAATAAGCTTCCAATGATTTCTTTATTCTGTTGTTTAAAACATTCTAAGCTGTAAAAGAGAATTCAAAAGAAAACTGAAAAAAATGTGTTACCCAATTAAAAATAGTTAAAAAGATTAAAACAAAAGCCTTAGGCCTAAAGATTTTGAATTTTTTTTTTAATATTCAGGAAATAAAATTATATAAACATGAAGTGGTTTGGTATTTCAAAATTTTTTTTTTTTTTATTAAAACCACAAAATCCCAGCAACCTAAGTATATGTAAGAAAGTGTTTTCCTCTTCCATTTGTAATCAACTAAAAAAGGACAAAAATATTTTATCAAATTCTTTCATTTGACCTTTCATTTGTTACATTTCATGTAACAAGAGCATAACTTGCTTTAAAAGTGACCAGTAATGGAGAGTTACTCCTTTCCATGGTATCACACACCTCCTTTGTAGTTCCCAGCACAGGAGGTATGGATACAGTGGGATAAAGCAGAGATCCTGACTGGAAGCAGGCATCGCTGTAGCATTTCTGCGCGCATTTCAACCAAATAGGCCTGCAGTAAACCACAGCAACTCAACCAAATTAATATCCTTATCAAAGCAGCACTAACCCCACTGCAATAGTTCAAAATCCTCACAGTACTAAGGTAGCATTCCAGTTGGAATACTTTAAGGCTAATGTGATATGCTATCCTACAAAAGGAACTTAATAATTCAAAATGCTGGTGTCTTTATGGATAATTCAGGATAAGGGGGAAAAGACTTAATCAGGTCATACACTGGTGCGTGAGAAGAATTTTGCTTTCAACAACAAAATTCTCTTTCCGGAGCTTCCAATTTTCAGAAGAGTATTGCTAGTAAACACCAAATTAGTAATTTGTGCACCAAGGAATAATGAATGCTGTATTTTTCTCTTCTGGCATTTAGAACTTGACTTGTTTGGATGGATGGATGTATAGATGCGCATATATATATTCTTATATTTGTAGCATGAAGAGCTACTTCAGAAAACCCCACGAGAGGAGAGACTTGTTCATGAATTTGTTTTTACATGGGCCCATGTGAATTCCTCAAACTCCCATAAAAGAGGAATCTTAACACTGAACACCATTCCGCAATCCCAGTCATCCAAAGCAAAGATGCATCATAATGAAAACTTAATTGCATAAGTTCACGAGGGGAGAATGAACTCCCTAGACCAAGTGCTAGATAACAAGTACATTAAAAAAAAAAAAAAAAAGCAACAAAACCACTGTGACAAATAGCCATTACAGTGATAACGCTGTCAGAATGAAACAAAAGTTTCAGTACATTAGCATCAAACTGGGCAACCCTAAAGTGTATGATAAATACACTTGACATAAATAGTAGTATGGACAACTATAAGAAAGTGGTCGGTTTTTTTAAACATTTGTTTAAGAAAGAAATTTCCTGAAAACACCACAGTGTGAATTGTCAGTATCCAAGGTCAAAGATGGCCCGCAAGTAGAACTGGGCCGAAATATTAAGGCTATCATTTTGCCAAATTGAATTGGGAGTATTTTGCGTAACTTGAAAACATTGTGACCTTGAGTTATGCTGCATAGGCTGGAGTCACAAAGTGTCAGGACCTGTACGATGAACCAATAGATACAAACACAAGACATATGGAAGTGTGCGGAGAGCTTGAGTGGTTGGGGAAGAGGCATTTGTTCTACACAGTCTTAATAAATTAATTACGTGAAACACAGAAAGTGATCTTGGAGAGCTGCTAATTGGCAGTTCTTCTCCACGTGCCTCATCCCCATTTCCTTTCACACGCTCCCTTTGCTCATGTCCACCTACTCCTTTTTCCTGAATGCAGGAATTTGGACTTCACTGCACTCTGTGGTGCGTCTGCTTCTCCCTTGCCATGTGCCTGGTGTCCCACTTCTGCTCCGCCTGGCTGACTTCCTTGTTCTCTTTGTTTTCTCATGTCAAAATTTTGATATGCCACAGGGGTGATTCCCCTGACGCTGCTTTTATCTGAATAGTTTGTCGAGATAAAAAGCAGTCCTTTACTGTAAATCTTTACCATGGTTTTTCCTTTAGGAGGACTTCCATTATTGCCTGTTATTGATTGTAATGTTGTGTCTAAACTTGAGCACTAAACCTGAAAATGCTTATTTGCCTGCCTGGCTACTCGCCACAGTGATCCCACTGACTCAAACAGCAGTTTTGTGTGAGTAAGAATAGTGGAATTTGGCATTTCATCTTTGTCTGTTAAATACAAAAGATAGTCCATCTAGTTGTACAACACTTTCAGGAAGCTATCAGAGGAAAAATATCTATCAGCAACGATTTCTGATCTACCAGTTTAAAAAAAAGAAAATAAAATTTATTCCCATCTGGGCCTGATTAAACTTCAATTTGAACTTGTCCTGACCAGAAAATAAATGGCCTATGGAGTCTGGATTTTTGCCTACTTGAAAAAGCTTGTGTGTGTGAATATGTGTGTGTGTGTAGAAATATGATTTATGAAAGCATTGATTTTTTTGTTAAATAATGAATTAGATGTCCTACCACAATATTATTTATCAAACTTTTTTGTCGTATAATTAAATTGTCACATAATGGATTGCAGCCATATAGATTCATTAAATATTAAAACCTACATATGACACAGTTCACTTTTCCTTTGGCTAACAACACATTTCCTCTGTTCTTTTCCATTAAGGTCAACAGTAGCAGTTCTTCAACCTTTTCATAGAAGTAGCAATAACCGTTTTCTAAGGTTAGAAAATAGATGGCAAGCAAAGCTGTGGGACTTGTATGTTTACTTATTCTCAGTTTGGTAGCACATTCTTTTTGGTGATCTTAGTAAACCTTAATTGTAATAGTTAATGGAGCCTTTTGCTGTGGAGACAGTTATTCCATCAGTTGTCTCCAGGTGTGAAATAAGCAAGTGTGCTGAACTGTAATAGAGTGGTTAGAGTCAGATCCGAGTTTTTATTTTGGAGAGAAATATTTGTTGAAGTCTGAGTGTGACTAAATTCTCAGCCTGTAAGCAGTGACCAAGAAAAGAACTCGGGAGAAATAATTTTTCGCACAGTACAGTATTTGAATAATACAAGGTGAAGAGGAAAAAAGCAGTGTTCACCACCATCTCAAACGGATCTCTTAATGGAATTTAAAACATGTTAAAATTGAAATGTTTTAGTCCACACTGGAAGAGAATTGTGTAGATAAACTGTCAAGGAACAGTAACTAGAAATTGTGTTTGAGAAAGAGTAAGCTGATCAGATATCAAACATAATTGCATCCAATGAAAGGCACTAAGACCCCTTTCAAGAATGAGTTCTTATTCAGAAAAGGACTAAAGAAGCTCTAAGGATGTTTTGAGAATATGTTCTTTGCAGATATACATTACTGTACTTGAGTACAGAATTATCTTCAACTAAAGGTAACCCTAGTGATCTCCCATCTGACAATATTGCTGACTCTCCACTAGTGCTTCTGAGTAATCATTAAAAACAAAACAACAAAAAAAACCCCAAACAACACCCAAAGCAGAAAAAAAGAAACCCCACTCTAGGCATTTTCTAATAAGAACTCCTAACCTAGAGATTTTGTAATAATAAAGAAATTATCTGTTGTGGGGGAGTACTGCATTGCACTGTCCAGGTGTAGTCATTATGTTGAGGTCATGTTTCTGTGTGCTGCTTGTTCAGTGCTGCATGATTTGAGAATTAAAAACACAGCTTTCTTCTCTCCTCCTCCTCAAAAAATAGTTCGGGATGTTTCAATTTTTTGAACCCCTGATGTGGTTCAGATACTATGGCCTTTTTTTTTCTTTTCCATGTCATAAATTTTACAAGCAGTTTGATTATTGCATTCCCAATATTGTTTAATTTTTTTTCTGCTTTCCAAGTTCATTATCATTTATGAGATTTTAACGTGAACTTTAATTATTTGTAACTGGAGTCTCACTAGGGATTTAAAACAAACAAATCTTGCACCTACCTTTAGGGAAAGGAGCATGACCAAACTTTAATAGACACTGTGGAGTAGAAAATGTATATGGTAAATCTGACTATATTTAAGTGTCTTGGGTGATGTTCCTCTTGCCTAGTTTTAGAAGTCTACAACCTTCATGTCTATGTCTGAACTAGTTGCCTGAAGTTCACTTCTAGTCAACAGGGATAAATAAGCACTTCCAGAGGCACAAGATCAATTTACTTGCCCCCTTTTAAATGCCTCCATTGATTTTAAAAGAAATCTAGAATACAATGTACACAAAAGCCTTTTGTAATAATAGATTACTGTTTCCTGTATATCATCTATATCATCTGTTGTGGGAGACAATAGGCTGCACTGACTCAATAGGGTAATTGTTATGCTGATGTAATAGATGTGTCTGTACATTGCTCGTTAAATGCTGAACAGTGCAACACATGAAAATACTTCCTTTACATACCTAACAAAATAGATATATAGAGAAGTTCCTTTACTTGGCATACATGCAAGTATGAGCATACATGTACTGATACAGCCAACGACAAATGAGATCTTAAGAGCGTTGTTCTAGATCAAATACACAAACTCTGTGGTTTCATTGTAGGTCTGCCATTTTAGTCAAAATAAAATAAAATAAAACCAGTTTTAAAATAGGAGTCTGAAGCAGACATGACAATCCAGGTATGGACAAAGTCTTTCTTGCACCACTTTAGTAAAAAATGTAAGTTTGGTGTATGACAATTTTAAGTCCCCACATTTAAAATATAGGGGATTACTAGACTATGTAAATACTGTTGGGTTTTTTCCCTGAAAATACAGGACAGATTTTTCATGACTTGCATGATTCTTCCAAAAGGGTTATAAAAATAGCTATTGTCCCCAGAATAGAAATCATGTGCTTTTGTAGGGGTGTATATTCTGAAGGTCTATAGCTTAGGTCATGGAAAGGCCAGTATTTTGTGGCCAAAGTTAGAGTTCAGAAGGTTTTTCTTAGCTGTAACAGTTAGATCTGTATCATCTTCTTTCTTGGTCTATTTTGCTGAGTGGGTTTTTCTGTTGTATATAAGTGACTATTATATGTAGGCCAGTTTCAGAGTATAAGGATAATATTCATTGTAATCTTGTGATGCACAGAAGATTACCCCTCAAATACTCTGATATTATAAATCTGTACTTTACCCTTACGTATTCCTCAGGACATCTGTTTTTCAGTTTCTTTTCTGTTCCTTTATTTATTTTTTTTTTCCTTAATGCTTGAATGCTGGTATTCTACATGACCTATTCTCAGTAAGCTTCTGGAAAATCTTGAATCAAAGCTGACAGTTTTCCAGTAAATGACTATTCAGATGAGATATAGCTAGTCTTAAATATAGAGAGCTAATATTTTTCGGAAAGATTTCATTGTTGTCTTTCTTTTCAGTCAGTGATTCAGAGGATATTGCTGCTTCCCGTCCTGGTGTGACTACAAAAGTCTTACGTGTATCTTACTCTCTCTCTTTTTTTTTTTTTCCCCATCAGTTAACATTCACAACTGCACACCAAAGCAGATTTCCATATGTGAGAACCGTAGTGAATTTTTTCAGCTGCTAGATATGAACATTTTCACCATCTTCTTCAGTGGTAGTTCGTTCTTTCCTTGGGAAATAACTGAACAAGAATGGACAAACTGCTGGAAGAAATAAAAATTCTCCTGAATCATCATTCTTGCTTTAAACAATCTTTTCAGATAAAGGGTTTTTTTCCCAGCTATTCCCATTTCTAGTCTTCAAACACTGTGATTCCTCCTCATTTCAAGTCCCTCTAACTTCTGACCTAGTCTATACCACCCTCAAAACACTGCCAGATATTTTTTTCTAATTTTGCAGTGACCCCCATTTTTTCGAAAGGATTACTAGAACCTGCAGCAACTTTTCTCCTACACAACGTACGATTATGCAGAATATGAAGCCCATGCTGCTTTGTGAGATTTATATGCCAGCATGGGTGAAATTTGAATTTTCTGGGATGAGTGCCCTAGAGAATGAAGCCATCAGAGGAGGTATGGCACAACCAGAAGCTTGATTGAGGCAGTATGGGAAAGGCTGCAGGGGGAGTTTAAAGGCGTACTGAAGGGTCACCTCCCCCTCGTCTTGGTGCTGCAGCCCTAAGCAGAGCGGCGCTGGGCCTGCTGCAGGGAAAGGAAGGGAAAAGCAGGAGTCCAAGGGCATGGGGCCTGGGCAGCCCTGCTGCCTTCAAACCCATCTGTGGCTGGAGCGTGGGTTTCCTCCAACCCACCTTGAGTGGAACCATGTGCCTCAAGCTGCTCGCTGGTGTGTCTCCTCGCAATGTCTGTAAAAAACAGTAATCACGGCCTCATGGCAAGTCAGCTAAGCTGTTGAACTGTGAACTGTAATTAGCAAATGCTCTTCCATAAAACCAGGATGAGAAAGGGGGTTAAAGAAGCATTATAATCTGTTGTGGGGCCTCTTAAGAGTAAATGAATCTTCCCAATTAATACGCAGGACACTGATGTATGGACCACGTTCTCAAATTTATATTTACTATTTAATTTTAATCTTGGGGTTTGTTTTTGTTCTCTTGATATAGCCTGCTTAAAAATAAAATGCATTTTGAGTATATTTTTCATGATATTGTGCTGCCAGCTGTTCCTTTGGTAAATGAATGTTAGAATTGACTTTTTGATATGTCTACTGCTAAATCATTAAATATCACACCTCACCTATTAGATACCTGGCAAGCATGGTATTAGATAAATGTAAATAGACAAGATTATTTTCCATTCCCATTAGAATCTAAAGCCAGTCTGCATCTATTGCTTCACAGAAGTTGCTGTACTAGGTGATGGCGTAGATATTTTTATCCTTTATTTTCTGTTGGATTTCTTTACCTGTCACTTCCAATTGTCCCTAAGTAGCGTGAAGTACATAACCACCAGTTCTTAATGCATCAGAAAGAATCCAAAGTCTAAATTTCACAGGGAGCAAAATAATTAATTTTCTTGTGTCTTTTACTACACTTCATACATTTTTAAAAATATATTACAGTATGCCAGTTAGGTATGGTTTTGGAGATGCTCTTTGCATGCTGCTTATTATCTAGTGATATTAAATGATATGGAACAAACAATTGTTGGAATATACACGTGTAGGAATTACTCTAGAAGGTTTCCTAGACTACAATTTTTTTTTTGCCCTTGGCTTATTATTTGAGAAATGACGGAAAAACATATGGACATGTATCAGTATGTGCATGGGTAATTTCAAGTGTTGCTTCACACTTGAAGTGTGAGTCAATCTATTATGCAAAAAATTGACACTTCTGATGAGGCCAGAAATGCCAGTGGGAGAATAGTGATATTTTATTAATCATTCTTTTTTGTAATTATCCTGTAATAAAGCATTGTAAGAGAACATGCAAAAAACATCTATGAAAGATAATTTTATAAAAAAAAATCTTGGGTGCATAAGATTAGGATTCATTTATGATTTGTAATTTTAAAAGAGTTTCAAAGGTAATGTGAGAAACCCAAAAGCTTGAGTACTTAAATACCATTTAAATAGCATCAGTTATGCATAAATAATTTCCACACACATACCTCCCCCTGCCCCATATTCCCATATTAGTTCTTTCATTTAACTGAAAATGTTAAAACAACCTACACTACAGTCACATAAAGATAACAAGCGAACTTTGGTTTTGGTGAGAAGAGAAGGTTTTGTTTGTGGGAATTATTGGATAAAGGTTTTTAAGCCACACTTCCAGAGTTTTGCTTTATTTTGGTGCTTCAATTATTAGATGCCAAGCTTCAGATACCACAATCATGATTTCCAGAAGTCTCAACAAGTATTAGAAACTGAAAATGGAGGAGTGTGGGACTAAATTCTGTCATGCCTCTCCAATTTAGAGACAAGGATGTTGTGTGGTAGATGATGTCAGCCGCTCTTACATTATCTGCCAACGCTGCAGCCCCCATCATGGGTCTTTTCATAAATGCACAGTCCACCATTATGTGACTACAACTACATATGTAGAGGATTCTTAAATCACATTGACCAGCTCTTAGATCTTTCGGCAATTATATTTATCGTTATTTCTACTGTTACTTTTAACATTCTCATTCATCATTATTTATTTAATTGATATCATATAATTTTGTTCCACCCTATTTTCATCTAATTTCTCTTCCTGAACTTTGTACCTGTTCACATAAACATCAACTGATTTTGAAGATTATAGTTTGGCCGTGTTACTGAGGATCATGCAGGGGAAAAATTGTACTGTCTGAATTTAATTAGAGCAATTATGGTACCAATATATTGTGTATTGGGTTTGCATGGCAAGATTTTGGTAGTGGAAGGGCTACAGGGTTGGATTCTGTGCGAAGCTGCTAGAAGCTTCCCCTATGTCTGCTAGAGACAGCGCCAGCCAGCGCCAGCCAGCTCCAAGGCAGACAAGCTGCTGTCTAAGGCCAAGTCCATCAGTGACGGTGGTAGTGCCTCTGTGATAACGTATTTAAGAATATGTTTTTTAACATATTTAAATAAAACCTGTGGGGAACAACAGCAGTGGAGAGAGGAGTGAGAATGTGTGAGAGAAACAACTCTGCAGACACCAAGGTCAGTGAAGAAGTTGGGAGATGAGGTCCTCCAGGCGCTGGAGCAGAGATTCCCCTGCAGCCCGTGCTGAAGACCATGGTAAGGCAGGCTGTCCCCCTGCAGCCCGTGGAGGTTAATGGTGCAGCCCATGGAGGACCCCACGCCAGAGCAGGTGGATGCCCAAAGGAGGCTGTGACCCTGTGGGAAGACCAAGCTAGCACAGACTCCTGGCAGGACCTGTGACCCTGCAAGAGAACCACACTGGAGCAGTCTGTTCCTGAAGGACTGCACTCAGTGGAAGGGACCCACAATGGAGAACTGCAGCCCATGGGAAGGACCCATGCTGGAGATGTTTATGGAGGACTGTCTCCCATGGGAGGGACTCCAGNTGAAGAAGTTGGAGAAGTTCGTGGAGGACTGTTTCCTGTGGGAGGGACCCCACACTGAAGCCGGGGACGAGTATGAGGAATCCTTCCCCTGAGGAGTGGAAGAGACAATGTGTAATGAACTGACCCCAAACCCCACTCCCCTTCCCCCTGTGCCACTAGGGAGAAGGAGGTAGAAAATTACAGAGTGAAGTTGAGCCCAAGAAGAAGGGAGGGGTGGGGGGAAGGTGGTTTAAGATTTGGGTTTTATTTCTCTGTGTCCAACCCAGAAGTTATTAAGTTATTCCTTTTGAAAATCTAGGAAAAAATGCTGTTTACTATACCCTGGAATTTTTATGAAAGGGAGAAGGATTGTCTAGTCAGGAGGGTAAAAGGGGGCTGTTTTGCAGATTTAGGAATAGAATGATTATATGTCCCTCACAAAGACATTGTACCAAGATGAGAGTAGTTCATGGCAACTTAGTAAATCTGAGCTCATCTCAAACTTTTCAGAAGTGATTCTAAATTTACCTCAGTATAAATGACTAGCTCTTGCATTATGATGCGTTGGTATTAGAAGGCATTTATGCAAAGTCATATGGGTGGAAAATATTTTAAAAGTCCTGATCTGTAAATTGGGTAGAAATATTGTTCTATAGTTTTAGTGTTAGTAAGCATGGAAAAAAATCTTTCCAATGTGTATGGTAAGTCCCATTACAAATCTACTACAGAAAATAAATTTTGCATACCACCACAAGTTCTCCAGCTATACTTTAAACAGGTCTGAGTTCATAGTACCCAGAAATTGAAGCTGTTGCAAAACTGAGCCTTGAATTTTATACTTTTTAAATTGACTATTGAATAAAAAAAAAAAACATTAAAGTTATTTAGGAAGCTGAATTGGAATGACTTCATTATTTAAGCCATTTCTGATGATGGAAATTGAATTCCTAAATCATGTGGTTTCTGTTGAAAATTTTGCCCAGACTCCTTCAATAGCTGAAGGGATGTGGGGAAAGTTGGATGGCAAGACATCTAATTGCCTTTGAGATGGTTTTGGTAGCAATCTGTATCTTTTGCATGACCACTCTGTTGCATTCTGAGAAAAGGAGAACCAGTTTCATGCTGCTTTTGAGGAGGACCAGAATCTGTAGCTTTCATTAGAAGGGAGCTCTTGGCTCTTTTGACATACTGAGGGACGACCACAGTGCAAGCCTATATTTTCTTCAGTCCATGAGGGTTTATGTACATTAACTTCATAGTTGGTATTTCTGATTGTGTATACAAATTTTCTTTTTTTTATTTTTTTTTAATAAATAATTTTATTATTCTCATGCAACTACTGTAGGATTCTTGAACGATGCTAGAATCCCACTTGTATATGTTGGTAACTTTTTCATGGAATCATTTTATTTTGATTAGTAAGAAAGAAATTATATTTTTCAAAATATATTTATATATACACAGAGTGGAGGGCTGGTTCCTTACTACTTGTGGTGTCTGTTTTCAGAATAATTAAGTCAAAATAGCTAACCAGGATTTTAAGACTTCACTAACATGACTTGTCTTCTAACCTAATCAGATGAAACAATAGTACAAGTAAAAAAGTTAATATTGTTGGTTTGGTGAAGTGACTAAAGGTATTTCTCTATTATTCCAAGGCAGCTATATATGACACTTCTTCTAATTGCTAGTGGCACAGAGGAAGAAAAATACACATCTGCAATTTTCTTCTGGAATTGTATGGGTTTCCAACACGTCACAGATTATCAGTGAAAATGCTGGTGTTCAGTAATTATATTCAGCACTTCAAGGGTTTGCACAGATATGTTAATACTCCCATTAATCTTCTTCCTTTATATGTAAATCTGTAGCCCAGATGTTGCATCATTTGCAAATCTTGCAATTAAAACATTTTATAACTTGCAGTTATGCAAAGGGGCAATAGACTGGAAAATGGGTAAAATTGCTTGGCTAGGACATTACCATGGCAACCCACTGACCTCCGTCCAATTAGTTACAACTGAAGATCCAGCTATTAATTATAATGGTCAGAAAAGGATATAATCTGAATCTCCTTTTACCTTTTTAATATGGACATTTCTTACTTGCCATAAATCTCTGACTTTAAGAGACAAAGCTCCAGATCTGAAGCATTAAAAGTGATAGTACTTAAATACTGATGGAAAGTGGAGGACAGTAAAGGAATCTCATTTATCAACTATGTTCAAGGTACTTCTTTAACTTTTTTTAGTCTAAGCACTCTGTCAGGCAAGCTTCAAAGTGAATATTCGTTATTGCTCATTTTAGCTATTGAAATCTACATTATGTGTGCCAGCAATTATCTCTCACTTTAGAAAGCTGCCGTTAATTAGGGCCACACTAATCACCACGGGACTTGTGGAAACAGATAGATGCCTCCCTTTGTCAAGAGTTTTACATTTTGCTGTAGCAAAGTTGTTATTTTCTTGGCATGTTATCAAAGAAAAGTTATCTGTTAATTATAGAGGACACTCCACTTTCTGACACTGTAGCAGTCCCACCATAGTCCTACAGCAACGCTCTGACTGGATAGTAAATGTCTTGGTGTAGGGTCATTTTTTTGGAGGCTATGCATGGTACACTGCCTCACCACATACCTTCACATTCACTGCAAATAAATGCAAAACTTCAGCCTGTGACGCACTGAAATTCTCAGGATTTTAGTGTCTTCAGGGTCCTTTTTTTATTTTTTTTTTTTTTTTAATTTTCTGGTTAGCTCCATATTATGCTAGTCAGTAAACAGAAGAAAACCAGGTACTCAACACAATGACTTCTTCTCCCTTCCCTCTTGAAGTGCAATATACTCAATATTCATGTAATCAATGCTGAGATGTATTTATACTCTGTAGCTTATTCTTAAGATGGAGGGTGGGTGGGTTTTTTTGGTGGTGGTTTTGAGGGTTTGTATTTATAGAGCTTTTTTTTCTGTTTTGTTTTCTTATCTTTTCTTTTTTTTTTTAAACACTTTGCTCTGATAATTACTGATGAAAGGCAGGGAGTGAGCAGAATGTCTGGGAACAGAGTCTCAAAATCACTGGACTGGGCAAAAGTTTAGCTAAACTCAAGGGCCTGGCAAAATATGTGATTGCTCTGTAACTGACTTCCAGCAGTTCTGGATTAGACCCATATAGAGTAAAGTATGCATTTAAATATGTATCTCTTATGTAATAACCACCAAGAAATCTCACCCCAGAAGGTGTTTGTGCATTTTTTATGATAGTCATACCCGGCACAGATGGCAAGTGTATAAATTGTATCCTGGTTTTTGCAGCCCTGTGGAGGACTCTGATGCGAAACAAGGAGCACAGAGCAGTGTGATACCAAATATTCCCTGAAATTATTTTGAGGTGTTCCCTATGCAAGATGCAAATTTGCACTGCTTGGACCAAAAAAATGCCAGTGGAATCTTCTTAGCAATCATAATTACATTGCACCAAGTGGTGGAGAATTACAGCAAGCTCAGAACTGCTGTTAGCATATTGATCGTGTAGCTGTAACTGTTTGTTGTTGTGATTCTTTCCCTCTCTGCCTCCAAGGCCCTTTCCTGCAAGCCTGCAAGGAATTTACCTGTGCAAGTAATGTCATTGCCTGGGTCTACTTTTCAGTTATTTAAGGAAGCATATCAGACCGGTAGCTTGAAGACAAAGCATGATAAATTGCCTTGTTTATCATAGGGGTTCCCCTATGTATATAACAGCCTCCAGTCATTGTATAGTAGATGGTTCAAAGATGCAAATCCAGCATAATTCATTTCTAAGCAGTCTTCAGATTATTTGTGGTCCAGGACTGAATACAGAAAAAGTAACTTTTCATCCTTTTTTCTCCCCCTCCCCTCCCCCACAAAGGGGATTTTGCAGTATGTTTTTTTTTTGGCGGTGAGGGGGATCATTTGGTTTTTTTCTTTGTAAGCCACACTTAACTCTCTCTTCTCCATCAAAAGGTCACATGTACCCTATATTAGTCAGTATATCTGAACAAAACTCTCTTTGAACTTCTTAGAATTATTTTGGTAACGTGCTCTTTCTTTTTTTTTTTAAACAAAAGTAAATGGTAAACAAAGAAACACTAAATTCAAGGAAGAATTTGCAGTTACTCTGAGGGAAAGACACATACCTATTCCAAAATGTAAGTTAGGCAGATATGTGAGGCATTCACATAGAAGAGATTTAGACAGTCAAGTGAAGTAGATGGAAGGAAAAAACACTGAGAACAGGAAGAACGTAATTGTAAAAAAACCTTTTGAACCACAGAAAAGGCCAGTTCTCTGCTTTCTAACATAATCCTCAGCTTTTCTTCGCAAAAGTACATCTGTACAATTTTCTTCACACTTTCTAGGCTTCTTACCATTACCATTTGACTGTACATGCGGAAGAATTTATGTTTTGGATCAGAGCACTAGATTTCAGAGATAGGGTCTGGCAGCAGGCAAATTTACTATTATTAAATTACACTGAGTCAGCAAGTTTCCCATATCATGTAAGTTATTTCTGCCTACTTCTACTTGAATTGAGTTTAATGTTTCCCATTTTTTCCATGAGATATGTATTATAATTGAATTTATTTTCTCTACGTTCCCTAAAAAATGGGTCTGGGATAACTGAACATTTCAAAAGTATCTGGTTTACATTTCATCAATATCCTTTTGAGCATTAAAATATTTTCATGATGTCCCTTTCAACCATCTGTTCAAAGTCAATAAACCAACTCTATTGTTTCTTTTTCAATGGGTCATTTTGTAAACCTCGCCTTATACAGGATAGTAGCTGATACATGCGAAGCTTAGAACCAGAGCATCAAAATAAGGTACATTTGGGATCCAGGACCAAAATAATGTCTAGACCCTATAACCTTCTCATGTATCTGCTTCTTATTTATTTCCTTTGCCATATGAGTACTCACTTGACTGTTTCAAATATTGTATTTGTAAGGAAGCAGATTGTCATATTGCTGAATCTTCATATTCTTCATACTTTCACTCTAAGTGCTTTGTCAGAGTCTAGAAGGTAAACCTCAGAAGCTATGTCTATTATAGAAAATAGATGGAGAAAATCCTGTCATCTGGCCCTGCAGATAAAAGGCATAGCACAGCTTTTTCCATATGGTTAATTTCCCTCCTTTCCTCTCTTGCCTCCTTTCTCCCAAAACAGAGTGGTTTAGTCTCTTCTGCCTGCTGAGAGGGGTTCTTGATCTGTGATAGTCCCCCAAATTATCCCTGAGTATTTTCTGAATGAAACTAGTTGGTACAGGCCAAACATGTGTCAAGTGAGTGCCAACAATGTGTAGCACCACATCCTAGTCCTGGCCTGTTTGGTTTGCTGTCATGGGTGTAGCTAAACAGTTTTATGATCTATATCTATATAGGAGATTGCAAGTGGATACAATCTCAGCTCTAGCCACAGATGAAGTGACAGAACACACTACAGTGTGACAATCCTGGTGCAGCCAAAATGGATATATTCTGAATATCCAAAAGGCTTGTTGTATCGAGTTCAGGATTGCATTTATATTTTCACAGGACTTCTGGTTTTAAGTTGGCTTATGTTCTATTAGCTGAGGAGGCATAGCTCTCTTGCATCTGCCTGGAGAATACCATCTGCTGCTATCTTTTCATTAGCAGATCTAGTAACAATAAGCATGCGTAGTTTTTACACAGCGAGAAATTCTCACCCCAAAAACCTCTTTTTGGAGTGCCTGATCGATTTGGTGCCAGCACAGGTGAACAAGCCTCGGAGGCTGAGTTTCACCAATCAGTGGAAATATGTCATAAAGTAATAAAGTAGGTTTTTTTCTTTAGCTTCTAACACAAATATATAGTAAAAATGCTCACATACAGTGTGATTACATGTACATGCATATGCATGCGCATGTGCCTACAAACATATGTGCATATAAATGTAGGATATGTATACTGTAGATAGTATATACTTCAGAAGTCCAGACTGTACCATTTGCAGAAAAGTTATTTGATGAGGAAGTTGGTGAAATCACTTTGCCCTGAAGATAGGGTTTTGGAAGGAACAGAATTCCTAGTGGCATATGGTGGGTGGGCTTTGTAGTATCTACAAGCATAATATAGATTGTCCCATGACTACCCGTATTGCATTATACATTTGTGTGCAGGAGATATTCAGTGTTGACCCATTTCTCAAAAATACATCAGAACGATCTTTACTTTCTCTGTCAAAGCAACATGAGCAAGAATACAAGCTTCCATTTTAACTTGCCCTTGGTCTATCCATAAGGAGATGAGGGGATCTTCTTGCAAGCCTGTCCTATGTTGCAGTGATGGGGTGGACTCTGCAAGTCTGCAGTTTTGAGTTGTTTCTATCCGTAGTTGAGCAGCACACTGAACATACTCAAAGAGAATCAGACATATGTAGAGAAGGGAAAAAACTATTATTAAATGCTATGCTACATGGATGCCCTCAATGGTTTTGGTATTTTTTTTTTCTACCCCAAACGAATTGAACTTATGATCTAAAACTTATGTTATGACAAAGCTAAAATCTGATGAAAGAAGTCCAACTTTGTTAGGAAAGGTTGACACACTGTAATCCAAATGTCTGACCTGATATTGCTCTCATTGCTAGAAGTCACCCTACAGGCATTATCAAAGCAATTTAAACTACTGCACATTTAATTTGCAGTGACATAATTAGAACATTAGTAAACTTGGCTATCTAGTCACTGCAAGTCATCGTTTGCGTACGTGATGAAGTTGTAGTGGTATGAAGGCCCTGACACTTTTAGGAGTGACAAACTACAAGTTAATTTTTTAGGACATTACAGCATACAAAAACCCCTTCCCCTTTCTTTTTTTTTTAAACATCTGCTGCAGACATCCCTACAGTATGATCCCATGTTTGCTGAAGCTTTGACATTGAAGCATTGTAAAATGAACCAAAAAGACAACACAGAGAAGAGAGTTGTGTTTGGCATACAAAATAGCCCCCTTGCTAGATCAAACTGCCACACGTCTTTCCCTGAACATCAGTAGACATAGCTTAGTCCCATCAATAGTTTACTGACCTGTGCTGTGATAACATTTCCATCTCTGGAGTGCGCAGTATGTGACATTTTGCAAGTACATTTCATGGGGAATGGGGGAAGGGGAGATGACGCTTATCCTGCTTGTCGGTGCGTACTGGACGGGGCCAGGGATATCGATTGGGCAGAAAACTCTCCTCTGCTGACTGATTGCCACCCCTTGCATGTCTGCGGTCTTTGAACTTTGTCATATCTGGATAAATGGAACAGTTTCCAGTGAGATCAGCCAGGCCTCAGAAACACAAACATCAGCCAAATTGAACAAAAAACTATAAATAATAAAAGAAGCCCTTGACATTGTCTCAGTGCACTAGATAGCCACAGACAGGCTTCATTCTGTTGCAGGCTATTTGACTAAGAATGTAGATGAGTGTTTGAGACAATAACAATTTTAAGATCTTGTCGCACACTTACTTCCAGAACAACTGTCCTTCCTGATAGACTCAGGTCAGCACTAAAAGTGAAAGGTCGGAATACCAATTAACTTATCTTCCCAACAAAAAACTGCTCAGTTCAGGGGTATTATGTAGCTCAATATTTTATTAATGTAGGATGGCTTTGATCTGCGTTTACTCTATGAACTGATACCAATTTTTTAAAAATTATTTTATTAATTATTCATATAATTGGAAATGAACCATACGTTTGAATTAAAGATTTTTGAACTTTGTGTCTGTTGTTGCCACATCTTCATTTTTGTGTAAAAGGTGAACCAAAATAATATGAACTGTTAGCCATTGAAGTCAGTCTGCTTCTTTTTTTCTTTTGATTTGGTAGCTGAAAAATTATAATAATATTGTACAGTAACTTTCCTAATTAATATTAATTTAAAAGTTCCCTAAAAAGTTAGCAGGGATACTAAAGAGCTGGGGATGTGCAAAACCACAGCTTGGCTATATGAAAGCAAAGAATTTGTATTTTCCCCTCAGCTGTAATTTTTCCAGAGGCTCCTAAAAGAACCTTGCGCATAGTATCAGAAAGCATTCTTCTGAGGTTTTCCTTACTCTCCACCTTTTCCTGTCTGGTCTTCTCTCCCATATGGACATCCAAGGCTTGCTGAAGGATCCTGCCTTAGACTATGAAATCAGTAACTTACTTGCACTCTTAAACCATTTACATTCTTGGGTATATTCCTGATTTTATTTGGTTGTTGGTGTTTTTTTTTGGTTACTGGCAAACTTTTTCAGGAATAAGAAATGCATTAACCACAATCGTTTCATGTTTTACACTGAAATAGTGCTGACAGAAAATATTTTTCCTGGTTCTCTTCCATGCAACACAGATTACCCACACCCATTTTGCTGCAAACCCACAGCTTTGCCAGTATTGCAGCAGTATGTAGCCCCTTTCTGCATTCTCTGGCAGAAAGGAGTACCTGGACATGCTCTATATAGATGAACACCACTTCCTAATAGGCATTATTCAGTACTCCATTCAGGACGGCAGTCTTAGAGTCTTAACTTATTCTCTCAAATATTTTTTTTCTGTCTGGATTTTATTGTTCTTGAGGATACACCAACAGCTGAGATGCAGCTGAAGCTGATGGCCCCAGGGCTGCCCTGCATTAGCTCCTTAGGCATAGTCATTCAACTATGGTGCCAGGCCTTAAGTACGAAACAGATCTCTACCACAGAGGAAGAACGGAAAAGACTAAAACTTTTAGAAGGAAGTTGCCCTTTTTTCACTTCATCTGCTTTTAGCATGTTTTCTACCCTATCCCAGAAGACACAAATGTAAGGGGTATTCCGTGCCTTGCACATAAGCTATTTTGTAATGTCTTGTGGAGAGAAATATGTAGGCAAACTTTCCACTTGGTTCTTTACAGCCCCATACTCTGTGAAGCTCGTTGATGTTTTGTCATGGCAGACCTCTTTTTAGGCAGCTTCTCAGCTACAAGCTGTTTCTTGGCCCTCCAAAAAGATTAATTAACTGTGTGACCTCTTTGGGACCTTAAACTGTTTTGGTGAGAACAGTAAAGCTTTTGGGGAAGGGCTTTAAATAGTGTCTCAGAAATTACTCTTACACAAACAAGCTGTGTCCAGATCAATATTTGAACTGAGATACCAAGGCTGAAATGTCTGAGCTGGAACCAGGAATCCAAGAATTCCCCCCTGCAAAAAAAGGCAGCTCTGTATCATGTGAAGTAGAATTTCGTTGCTCTAGTCTCTCATTTGAACGAGCTGTCCCCACTACTAAAATACTGCTACAAAGAAATGAAATTCTATTGTTCCCTACTTAGAGAACTCTTGAACTACTTGAGACATTTAACCTGATGTTTAAGACTTCAAGATTGTGTTGGAATATCAAATGAAGTCCCACTCCATTTAACAGAAACGTTCATGTTTAATTAAAATTCACAGATAGCTAGAAACATGCAAATATTAACTATCCACAATGCTCAAAGTGTTAGGGAATTAAGGCTGGGTTTAATCCTATTTCAACCTCCTTCAGTCTTCTTTCTCTGCAATGTATGCAGAGAAATATGTGCAAAGTAATGCTGTCTTTTTGTTTGTTCATTCTCTAAAAAGTATCTTTGTACATCTAGTGATAGGTCATATTTTATCAAAACTGATTTTTGTAACATCGTACACTTATGTAGATAAAGTTGGTTTGTGAGAGTTTATATAATCCAAACAGGCAAGAACAAACGTGTAGTATTTTGTCTCATCAGTAAAAAGTAATGTGTTCCTTGCCCTTCTAGTGGAATTGGTTACTGTTATATAGCTTGCAATTTTCCTCTCTTTATTTTATTTTTTGATCAAACCGTGACATTTATTAACAAAGAGTTTGGCTTCATCTCTCTACAGCTTGCTTTCTAGGGAACTCACACTATTCTTTAAACTCCGTTTTCAAGAAGATATAAAATATGCATACATTCCTTGGCAAAGCAGCGTTCAATTGCAAAAGCTATCTTAGTAACCAAGTGATGGATTAGTTCCATGAAAGTACCAAATCAGATAAAATGACAAGAACTCATGCAAATTTGTTAAAAATAAAGGGGCTTTTTTTGAAATAATAATAAAAAATCTTTATCTGAAAATATAATGTGCCCTTAGGACATGATATTGGATATTGCTACATGAATTAAATTTCAGAATGACAGGATAATTAATGTAATAACTCCTTCCTCATAAACAGCTCCAAAGGTATGAGGAGGTGTTTATAGGAGAAATGTATTTCCATCAGCTTTAGTCCTGTAGGGCAAAACCAGGGGTAATACATTTAGGAAGAATTCATTTTCTTTGCTGCCCCCAAAAATACAGTACACCAATTATTAGCAGTTCCTTATTATTTCTAATGAGAACTACACCTGTTGGCACAGTTGGACAGCATTATAAAAAAAATAAAACTGAATCTTGTTTTAGTGTTCTGGCTTAGTCATGTTTAATTATAATATGTGCTAGACCCAGAGTTATCATTTAACTGGTACCATTTAACTCATTGACCCCGTACGGCCATACTTAGTGCTCTAAACTATCTCCAGCAACATCAGAACCTGTTTTATGGTTACTTGGCTTAAGCAAGCACCATCCACCTTTGTGGCAGGGGAAGGAAATTCTGAATTGCTGAAAAGGGAATAGTTTCTGGTTTGGAAGAGTGAGTGAGGCAAACGTAGCTTTCAGCTCTGACTGAATTCATTGAGTACTTTATGGAGTGAACAGATGAAACAGGATAGAAAAAAATGTGCAGCGCACTTAATTTCACTCTCCCTTAGACGAAATTTCTCAGGGCTTTTTGTTCATTTGCTTGTTCCAAATTAAGGTCTCAAAAATGATCAAAATAAAATTTCTCCACCTCCAAAAAGTGAAGTCAACAGAAATGGGGCAAATTTGGATATATTTGCCTCACTCGGTTTTGAAATAGAATCTCAAGTACTGTACTGGTACAAGTAGAGTGTCTTCCCGAATTCAAGTAGAAGTAAGCAGACTTTAGTTGAGGGTGTACGTTCTGTTTTTTGTTGTTGTTGTTGTTGTTTTTTTGTTTGTTTGGTTGGTTGGTTGGTTTTTTTTAATACAAACTTCTGAGTAAATCCAGAACCAGCAAGGTAGAAATTCGTATTCCCACGTGGGTGTCTGCAACTCCCACTGCTCATGTTCCGTCTGCCTGCCAGTCTGAGAGCAAACTCTGGTTTTAAGGATTTTAAGGGCTCCACTACCTGTGATTGCACAGATGCAGTCTGAGCAATGCACGCCTGTGGTAGCATAGGTGTGACTGATTCCTCCTAGCAGGGAAGGCAAAGCCTGCTGCATAGGACATTGCAGCACACTAACTATCGTCAGCTGCCAACACACTGGAGCCCAGCAGAAGCTGGCAACCCAGATATGAGCAAAAAGTAGATTTCTCCATGCCTTGATGAGAGGAAAGAGGAATTTCAAATTCCAGCTAGAGCTTGTGGGGTGGCTGACTGCCTAGAAAATGAACTAAATCAGTGCATATGTCATGTACTTTTGCCTGGCCTTCTCTCTGGATGCCCCTCTAAGCTCTCGTGGGTCCAGAGTGGATGTGACAGATGGTTTAGACTGCAGTACCCAACTCACTCCAGGCAAACTTTCCTTGCCAAAGGCCAGTAGGCTCAGTTCTCCAGGTAGCTACTGCCCGTCTTAGGAAACGTGTAAGGAATTTGTAATTTAGGAAATCGAATATAATACCTGCAGCAGCCTTGCAAAATTTTTCGGGTTTTTATTTTAATTTACAGATTTTTCCAATAAGCATCACATAAAATATTGCAGTTCATAAAAGACATTAATTCTGCTCTCTTAAGATGTTGTTTGTTCAAGAAAGATCAAATTGGATGCAGCAGCATCTGTTTATCAGTTCTGCTTTCATCTAATTTTACAGCTGGATTGTCTGAGCCACAAGAAGGTCAAATGATTTGCCCTGACTCTGCTTATGAATTTATGGCATATGTTTGACAATCAGAGCCCATATGCTTGCCAGAAGTGTGTTACACGTTTCAAATGTATGGTTTAAAATAATGCCTTTTTTACTAGGAAAAAGTATTGCTACTAAAGTGGTATTTTTTTGTTGTGCTATATTAACAAGAATAAACTGATAACACTAATTTGTCACTAGACTTTTACTGACAGTAAATATTTTACTGATTTTTTTCTTTCTACTGGAATCTTAGAAAAAACTCTGTATTAAAATTTATGGCAAATGGCAAATTTTACTGCACAGCACAAAAGTCAATTTACTTCAAATTTAACTGTTGTATTTTGAATCCAAACCCAATATTTTTCAACACGGAGAAAGCAACCATGAAATATTTCATATTTCATACCCTTGCTTTCGGGAACCTTCTTACACACAATAAAATTGAAAAAGTGGCAGAATGTTTCTTTAACACTTTCTTTTTCTCTCTCTTCCCCGCACCACTCCCCAAATGGGGAAGAAAACTAGAAAAGTGTAGAAATGGGTTTCAAGTTATCAAATGTAGTTTGAGAATTGATTTATCCACAGTGGCTTCACATTTCAAGATTACATAGACCTTATTAACTGAGCATGGGGACAGCCTTGCTGCTTACCGGGGGTCACTATGGTTGTCGGGCAACACGGGGTCTGTGGGGCTGGCAGTCACATCCTTAGCCAGCAAGCTGAGAAGTAGTGATGTGAGAACTTTCTTCAGCAACCATTAACAGGGTTACCTTCTCCACAGCAGATGATCTGGGAATAACTTTAACCTAAAATCCTGTCATCCTGACCACATGAGGCTTGGATTATGCTAGCTGACTTGTTCTGAACAGCAATTCATAATCTCAAGAATTGTTGTGGCAGTTAGCACTGGTGCCTAGCTTTACCCTCGCATAGATATCATTGGCTTATAGTTTTGTACTCTATACTATCTTATGTACACAGTAATATATATACATATATATATAAAATTTTTTCAAACTACTGGAGAACTATGCCACTGATTGCTCTTTTCTTAAGATTTTTTTTCCCATCTTTTTCAAAAATATTTCTCAAATCAACTGAACTTGGTTTCGTCTTCGGAACAACTGGCTTTACAGCAGGTACAATGTGACAAGTTCATCAGGGTTCAGTAAATGCCAGTTCTATCCATGGTCCCCATTTCCCTCTCACCTGAAGAATGGCGGCTTTGGAAGGGTATTTTGAAATGCTCTCAGTGAGTTTGGTACCGCTGAGAAGTACTTCGCTGTATCCAAACCCAGGTAGACTAACTGGGTCAATGGTGTGTACTGAACCAAATTTCACTCACCAAAAAAAACAACAAAAATACCCCAAGTCCGCCCTGTGTATATCATTACATAGAGAGATATCTCATGTCCCCCAAAGGATTACTACTGTTAGAATTCGGAAGGTCTTACTACCATCAACCCTACACTTTAAATTGTATGCTGCTGTGTTGGGATTGAAGTTCTGAGGTGTCATTAGACTGTTAACACCTATGCCAATATTACAGGTATAGCGTATCACAGTAAGTCTTCCTCTGCTCTGTAGTGGCTGCAGTTTGGCTGCTCTATGCTGGCTGCAAATGGATGTGCAAGGTGGTTTGACTCAAAAGATCATCTGTTCAGCTTGTTGTCTTATATTCGTCTTTATTGAGGTGATTGGCATTGCTGGCACCCTTCGTAATTTTAAATTTCTCTCAACACATATAAGTACATGCTAAGCAGCTCCCAAATACTCGGTACGCTGTGACCTTAAAGCTGTAAGGGACAGTGAAGCCTTAGTTACCCAGAGGTGTGCAGGGACCGGACCTCCTCTTTATAGAGCTCTTTAGGAGGGACTTTTCTGTAAACAGGTTTAGCATGCCTCACTGAAAACCAAAAAAACATTAACCATCTAATTAGAAGTATAAACCCAAGATTTTCTTTGTGCTGGCACCTCCACGTAGTGATTTATATTTTTTTTTTAATAGGAATTGAGACTTTTAACTTCAGCCCTTTTCTAGAAAAAGCAACAGTTGTTGCTCAAAAATGGGCATATTCTTTTTCAACACATGAACATTATTCAAAAATAATTATAACATAAGGTTACATATATTTTCTTCTTTAGGCAAGGTGTCACCTGATGAATACTTCAGAGACCCTCAAATTTCCTTTAAGTACTAGATACTCAGTTTGATACTTTGGTATTTAATTGAGGTGTCATACTTGCTTCTTAATTAATAAGAACATTGTCACTCGGAATATTCAGTATTTCACGTTGTGCCATTATCATATGATTAGTTCCCATTGAAGTGGTGATTTAAAAAATCTGACTAGAGAAAACTTTCTTATTTTGCTTTCAAAGATATTTGCATGCTTAAAAATATTAAAATCCCTATTTATTTTTTTCTTTCAATTAAGGTTTTTTAGTAAAAACAATGAAGTAAATTCCTGTTATATGTTGGACTCGGCACAGTCTATTGAACGCAACTAAATGTAAATGTAACTGCAAATCCTTTGAAGTCAAGTGCTGTACATAGGCTGGTCTTTCAAAGGAAGGCGTTGAAGTTGCTGAGAGCACATTTTTAAAAGCTCTCCAGGAAGAGCATCTTAAGGTAATCTTACAAAAAAATCATGTTTGAAGGTGATTTGGGGTCACTTGGTAAGGCTGGAGCTATTTTCAGATATTTGCGTTTTAATCTGCTTGACGTGAAGATGTAGAGTGACTCATTGCTTTGGTATCAGGGCAGAAGAATTTCTCCATAATACCTGCTGATCTCTCGCCATTCCCCTCAGCTATCTCTATGTATTTAAAATACGGTGTTATTCAAGGTTTATTTCTTAGTCATATCTACCCTATGATTTGAAAAATCGTTATACCACACAACAGATCTAGTAATTTTTTATATACATCTTCATGGACTCTTGAAGTTATATACAAGACTGATATTGAAAGTTTCAAGTAGTTTCGAAAAAAAATTCACTAATATGTTGTATGCTTATTTTCAGATCACATTATAAAAGAAAAGGCTGTGTTACTATTTTTAAATTACAATTTTAAGTATTATAAATTTAAGTATATTAAGCAAATTAAATGGTTTGGATTTTGAGATGAGGGAAGAGCTTATCATAGGAGCTGCAGTTCTTTAATTCCAAGAGCCAGAGCAACTGAGATATAGGCTCCATTTAATTAGAAATTATGAGATGGATAAATCGAGAAGAATAGAATTATTTCCTTTCCACTTACCCATTTCTAATAAATACATGTTTTGACAGCAATAATACTGTCTTAAATAGTTAATGTTACATGAAGCTTCCATCTTATTTATGTGGGCTGATCCCACTACATTGAGGAGCCTCTGAAATGTCAGCTAGAACAAGGATCTATGCTGGATTCAACAAAGATGGAAATGGAAAATTCATTTTAATACTCTTGTGAGAAAATCTATAACATTGTTCTTCCCCACAAGCCCGCATGGTCTTTCCTTCAAACTTTTCTCCTGACAATTCATCAAATACTTTCTCTGACAGACCCAAAGTTCTATTCTCAAACCAGAGATCTCCAACTTTGCTAATTTTGGCAAACCTTGCCTTTCATTTTTCTGCTTTGTAATGGGCTACACATCTGAGCAATATAAAGGAGTTCTGTAGGAAAGCTATATACGATTTCTGATGTTGGGAGTTATTTTTTTTTTTTTCTAGAAATGTAATTTCTGGTTTGCTTCCTAAAATATACCAAGTGGATTTAGACTGTGCCTGAGAACTGTCTAAACCTGCCAACATCTCTCCAGTACCACTGCAGCAAATATCCCCTATAACAGTGCTATTGGCATCTGTGGGTGTACTATAAGAGCCTTTAATACACTTAATCCAGCAGATGATATGCTTGCATAACTACATACATGACACAGACAAAACCTGTGTGCCAGAAGAAGATCTACAATAATCTAAGATGCACTAAAGAGCTCAGCTGACAGTGGTGACTGTCTCTGCCAAATCATCTTTTATCTCTCATTTGTGATACAGAAGGAAAACCTAAAAATCTTCTTCCTCGGAAATTTACAACACAATGCCAAAAAATCATGGATTCAATGATACAGGATTGTGTCTTTCCCTTCCCTTCCCTTCCCTTCCCTTCCCTCTTCTCT
>VYZM01006143.1:633484-648803 GCA_013398915.1 Dromas ardeola
TACTTCTTTCCTCCCCACACATTGTTTGATTTTTTTTTTTCTTTCCTTTGCCTTATCAACCTCCTCCTTACCTGTTACTTGCCAAATCCCATCTGTAACACACCTTCTTTCTTCCATCAGAAGACCACCCACCATTTCCTTTCAAGGGTGGGATAACCAACACACATTTAACTAAAATCTAAGCAGTTGCTGTCAGAGGACAACCCTTTCTCTTAAGGATACTGCAACAACGGAGGCCATAAACATCTACTGTTGGATGATATCCCAACCATGAATAGTGTTTCTAGCACATGCAGGATTGCACAGGTGGCAGAGATTTCTTTTAAAAATCCACAGATTAGCACAGACCATCTGATTTGGGAGGATGATGTGATTAACATGTGCATTCAATATGATTTTACTGCAGAGGGGATGAACAGTTTTATTTTTATTCATGCTTATGAGGTACTAAGAAGTAGTCCCATAGGTAAACTCTTAAACTATTTAACTCAATAAGTAGCATGGGAAGGGATATCCTGAATACATGTATCAGAGGGACGTCTGCTCTGCCACAGAAATCCACTCCAGAACTACTAGTTTCAAGTTAAGATAAATTAATTACAAAATACACAAAACAAAATATATTTGTGATGATATGATGATGGTGTCCCCTTTCAGCCAAATAGAGTCACTCCCTTTGCACTACAGATACTTGAATTCCACTGGTGCTACCAACCAACTTCTTCACATAAACCATAATGATGTGCCTGTTTTCCCAAGGAAAAGGCAAAGAAACATGTACCAGGGATCTTTAATGAGTCTCTTTGACTTATTTTCATAACTCTTTAATACTTCTGCCTTGACAGTCTCTGAAAATGAGTGGTAATTAGCCTTCTGGGTTGGCAGGAAATTGCCGTATTGATCATCTCTGGGAACATTGTATATAGAAAGGAAGAGAAAACCATAGAAATAAATGTTTATGTGCATTGTTGGGGTTTTGGGCAGTTTATTTTCTGGTTTTTAGTATGAAGAATTATTAATATTGGGGTAAACATGGATGAACAAAATGTATTGCTACTGATTTAGACATTTAGAAATAGCTTTTACTACCACTAGTGCAAATCCAATAAAATCTCCTGAAAGCAGCTAAGACTGCTTTTAAGTAAGACCACTTAAGGCCTGGTTGTAAAGGAAATATTGCTCTTTAAAAATGTAAAACAAATCCTCCTAACAGGACTTTTCAAGTTAAGCTATCTCTAAATAAAAGATGATGAGATATTTAAAGAGTTTCTGAGTTCGCATTAAATGCATAATTCAGGACTGAATGTTGAAAAGGGAGTAAAAATATGAAAGGCTTCAGCAATATATCTCTACGATTCTATATGGTTTGTCTGGAAGATTTAATCAGCACAGAGAAGCTGAAATGTAACCAGGGAAGTAGTTTGGATTATACTGATTTTAAGGTCTTAAAAAATCTCCAACTCTTCAAAAATGTTTCCAGTATATAACAGCCCCTATTTCAGGATTTGCTACCTTGTGATATGTAAGAGAGATTATAGTAGCATGGGCTAAAGCAGCTGATGCTTTGCGATGGCTGTTCCTGGTGTTATTGCATAATTCTGTGAGCCTGACTTTGTGATGACTTTTAAAAATCAAATAACCCTGGAAGACATCCTGGATGTCTTCCAGGCTTATGTTACATATATATCCATATCAGTCTCTGAAATGCAAGCATTTATTGAGGAATACCTTGTAAAAACCCACTGGAACCTCACTATGTGATTAATGGTGGGATTTATCTACGTGTTTGAGACCAGAACTGGGCCTATCATTCCTAATGTTTCAGGCTGTGAGGACATGAACGATGTACGTTTTCAGCAGCTGTCACTTGAAAGCAGTACTGTTATAATGAGGAAGATGAAAACTCTCATATCTTGAGAAAGAGCAGGAAAGAATGAAAAAATTAATTAGCATATTTGTAAACTAAAGTTGCTTTTCTAAACATCTCAGTAACTATTTTTAATATGGTGAGACTTCAATCAGTATGTTCTTTTTAGGGTATGAGATATGTAATATGCAAACATCTTAAAGGGATATTTTTTGCTTCTACAGAACTGCAATAAACACCATTTGTGTTACACTCTCTTCCTGTGGCTGTGGAAAGTCTCAGGACCTCAGAAAGGACAGTGGCCATTTGGACTTCATTTCAATAAATTTGCTTGGATATTATGGTTTGTTGGAAAAATACCATCTCTGTAGACAGAATGCCTCGCAATAGGAATCCTGCTCCATATTTTATGCTGAATAGGCTATGCTCCTACTCTTCCTGTTAATAAGGAAAAAAAGTACTTTTGTGATTTCAGAGAATTATGTGAAGAAGCCTGCTGTTAAGTGGTTTTCTCCTGTGGACTGTGCTATTTTGTCTTTTCCTGGTTGCATGAAGTTACATCTGTCACCGCATCTACTGCTGTTCTGCAGTTTATGTGTTGTTACTGGATCTGTTGCTTCCTGGGTTGAGCCAAACTAAGCAAAACTGGAATCAAGTCTCAATAAAAGTAAAATAAAGCAACTTCCAAGTTACCGGTGATAAATGTGTTAAAGTCTAGTTACCTTGAGGCACAACTGCATTGACGCCAGAATGTTTAGCTGATACTTTCATCTTCTATTTGAATACGTATCTGAATGTATAATTTTCAAAATATTATGATGCTTTGTAGTGTCAATAATATTCCAAATATCGATGGACAGCAGTCATTAGATAGAAGTATAGTGATGGTATACAGGAGATGCTTTTTTCTGAGAAATCATGACATTTTAATACAAATACTGTGTTATACTGATGTAGTATAAAACTCATTCTAAAACAAGAGGGAAATGGGAGGACATTAACTGTTATGAATGAAGTGAAAATTGCTTGGTTATGGAAAATTAATGAGACCCCCCGTAGCCGAAGAATTGGGACTTAGTACATTTTAACCTTCCTTTCAGCTTCTACAAAGATAAATTGTTCTCTGACTTGTGTAGTTCTTAATTAGTTACTTCTGAGCATATGCTTTAGTCTTTTTCTGAGTTAATTTAAAATTTTATAATAGAACACTATAAATGCAGCCATGCATTCCGTAATTTTTAAAGAGGTAACTTAGTCTTTGAAAACTTGTAATGAAAACGTGTGTGGGAAAGGAGAAACCATGAGATGAGATGGCCTTTCCATGAGAAGAGTGAATGGACATCCCCTATAAACAAAAGAAATCTGACTCACTTTGGGGGAGTGGAGGTGATGTGGACTGTACCTTTTTAAAAAGGGGACATGAATTAATGGTTAAGGTTCTCGATTAATTGAATGGATGACAGTTTTACTATACCTGGAACTCTCCCCATCCTAGGCATAATATAGTAAGTTTTTCCTTAAGTCTTTGGGGCCTGAATTGGCATTTGTTTTAGTCCTCTTGTTCTTGTCCGTGGAAGTCTTCTTTAGTCCTATTAATTTCATGCAATGAAACAGTATTTATGTGGTCATCTAAATTAAATATTTCTAATATCTGTTCTTGTTAGCAGGCTGGAACTCACTGTATATCCCATTTTGCAAGCCTCTCTGTTAGAACTGTAAACTGTGGAACAACTAGTCTTATGTTCTGGAACAAAAATTTTGCAAAAAGCAGCAGCAGACATGTTAAACAGATTTTTCAGGAGAAGTAGAGGATTAAGAAATTGAAGTTTATGGTACATTTATGGATGTGCATATTGTGCCATGTGTAGATTACTGATTTTCTTCCCCCTCCATCTTTGAGCTTTGCAGATTAAAACTGCCTGTATAATAACACATTTCAAAGATTCATATGAAAGTAAGCTTCCATGGAATTCAGTGCTAAAGGCTCAGACCTAAATTTGGAAAGAATTAGCTTTTGTTGCTATGGGAACATACACTTCATTTAGTTCTGAAAGAAAAAGAACATACAAATTTATGATAAAAAATAACACTATTAGTCCACTTGGTGGGGCAGGAGGCACTAGAAATAACTATGTAATCTGGGCATGTAATATCTCCCTGTTGTGTACAGCATGATTACACTGAAAAAAATCTCCTTGTCAGTTTATTCCTCCATCATAATCTTTTTTTTCTGTAAGTTCACATTTGTTTGCATTGTAAAATCACAAATTGCACATAAATAAGTGGTTTAGTCATTATTTGCCTTTGTAAGGCATCACTGGGGATGTCTATTAATTCTCAGATGATTATCTTTATTTCTTTGCCTTCCATAAAGTTTTGTATGAAACCTAGATCTCAGCATGTTTCTATTCAGCTACGAAAGAGTAAAGGGGAGAAATTTGATGTTGCAATTGAATTTATTCCAAGACGCTACTAATATGAATATGAAAGTGAGTTCTGCTGCTGACTCCTGGGTTTGCTTCTCTGCTTGAGAGACAAGTTTTGCTGACTGTGAAGGAAGTGGTGGCAAATGTCTCACAATTAGGCTTTCTTTCCTTGGAGAGTGATAGAACTGTGGAGAGGTTTTTCCACACTCTTTGCTGCTTTCTTCCCAATTTCTTTTTTTAAATCTCTATTATTTCATGGATAGCCTCAGCTTGAAAATTTATCTGTGGAGCATTATCCAGAAAAATACTCTTTTTTTTTAAGCCCCCAAAAGTCCTAAAATGAAATGAAATGCACTTTTTGTATGAAAGTTATGATACGATTTTTTTCTTATGATTGTGGGTGCTATGACCACCAACCTGTCCTCTGTGTGGCAAAGAATTCACATGAATTTGCATTCAAATGTAAGTAATGCAAATTTATGCTGCCTTTCATGTGCAGCATTTGTGCAGTTTCATCCTGATATTTATTCTCCTCTGTCTCTAAAACTGTATTTGATTTTCAGGTTTAAATGGACATGCAAATGTAAAGTGAAATACAATAGAAATTGCAACTATCATGTGATCTCCCAGTGAAACCCTACAGAGGTGCACTTTTTTTAATATTTTGATGCAAAAATACTCTCCAAATAACTGCTACTTCGGGCTGCGTCAGGCATGCTGTTATTAATGCTGGGAACATCTACCTTTTAACAAATCCCAACTAATATCTGCCCTTTCCAGGAGATGTGTATAAAAAGAGAGAGCAAGAAACAGCAAAATCAGTAAGAGATACAAACAAAATTTAACATGAAAGTGGGAAGACACAGAGGCTAAGTGATCTCTCACTTCATCTCTGTGATTGAGAGGAAGTATGAGCAAAATGCTTTTCATCTTTTGGGAATCCCTAGCATGATCCAGCATGGTCTCCACTTTTCTCACATAATTTCTGCTTCTGCCGTAAGCAGTTAATGTTGCTTTTGTTGAAATGCTGCCATTATCATTTAATCGTCAACTATGTAAAGTGCTGTGCCCACTCAGTGCAGGGATCGTTCCTTGGCCTAGTGACAAACAATTTAAGTGGTGGTTATGCTTCATTCTTTCAAATAAAATCCTTTTCCAACAAATGAACTGGTGAAATGTTTCACTTAAGAAAAAAACCCCACGGCATTTTATTTTGCTGTGGATTGTATGAAAATGGCCACAAAATGTTTAGTGTTTTTCTAAGTGATACTAATGCATTCTACTTCTATTGCCTCTCCAAAAGCTCACCTGCTGAACCACTGTGCTCAGGTTGCACTCAATTCTTCACCAAAGGAAAAATAAATAGTTTAGTATTCTACAGTGAGGTATGTCTAAATTGCATTTTGTAAGCATTGTATCTGTCCTGGTTTGAGGTAAAACAGAACTAACTTTCTGTTCAGCAATTTTACTTCTTAGCTAGGCCTCTTCTAACTCTCTGAAATTAACAGCATATTGTGCAGAAAACTGTTCATTCTCAGAGTGGTAAAACCAATAGTTACAGTTAGTGCTAAGGAATGGTACGCGGAAAGGCTTTTGCTTATACTTATTGCTATAACAACCAAGGTCAGCTAACTTCATTATATGCCCCATTGGAGGGTTGGAAGTGGAAAAGCTTAGAGAGGTCCCACCTGCAGGGAGGAGCGGACAGGACAGGTGACCCAAAACTGACCAACAGGGGTATTCCATCCCATCTGCCCCATGCTCAGTAAAAAAGCTGAGGGATCGAAGGGTCAGCCTCTTTCTTCAATGGCCGACGTCCGAGGAGGACCCTGTCTGTTCGTCTGCCTTTGATCCCAATCCGTGCATTCCTGACTACAGCTCTGGAATCCAGTTCCCGCCTGTCCCTGCGTCCAGCCTGGGACTTCCCCAGTGCCTGATTGTGATGTCATCCTGGGACCTTAATGAGGTTTTGTATATACTGTATCTATTTCATTATTTCCTTTTTATTTTATTATCAATATTTCATTAAAGTAGTTTAGTTTCTTCTAAACTCGTAAATCTCTTTATCTCTTCTCCTCCTCTCCGTGTGCGAGAGGTGGGGGGAGAACATCTGTTGCCGGCCATTGGCCAATTTGGCCAAAACCACAACAATATCATCTAAATACGTGTGATTGTAATTGAAAGAACGTGGCAGTGGCTGTTTGAGAAACTTGTAAACTAAGTCCACCATCACTGTGGAACAGAGATGAGCATCTGGTATTTCTCATACATGTACAATCCAGAATGGAGTGATATGTGCCTACAGTAGAGTTTTAGTTCCCAGCAGAGGCTTCCTCTTGAAACAAAATATCTCCCAATTGTCTCACTTACTGTCTTTCAGCTTGCTTTGCAAAGCAGTCTTGGACCACATGAATGGGGCTCCTTCCAGTAGTCCCAGAAGAATCACAGGACCAGACTAGAGCTCATGTTAGTAAAATGCCCTGAAATGCTTACAGTGTGCGCTATGGGGCCTTGGCATCAGCTGCTTTGTTGCAGAAATCCTTTGCTGCTGGCCACCCTGCTTGCTATTGCAGGCATGCCTTATGTCATCTGAGCTCTACTGCACGGTTCCTCTCCCCAGTTGCTCTGTATACATTTTATACCTAATTTACAGGTTTCAGATTTACCTCCTTTTTGTTAGGTTATTCCATAGCTATTTTGTAACATTTCTGTGCATGCATATGTAGATACATAAGCCCATGGACATGTGGACAGTTTTATTAGTGGGCAATCACACACAGACATTGCCTTTCGCAGTTCATGGATGCAATATCCTCTTTCCATCGGCATTATGCAAAATCTCAATTCATATCTATGATTCCTTAGGGGACAGCAGGGAAAGGGCAGCAGATATCTCTCTACTTACTAATTTCTAGGGAAATGGATGCTCCCTGACAGTTCTTACCTATCTGTGTCAAACAATAAATCGCTCACCATTTAATGATACTGTCTTTATATTCCTTATTTTAGCTCTTGGATAGAAAAATCTTGCCTCTGCCAAAACATAGAATAAGAGAGAGAGTACGGTTGGCAATGGGAGAGACTAAAATGGTAAATACAATTAGTTTCTGATGCTTCTCTATGAAATAAAGTGTTATTTTAACAAAATGTCCAGGACTACTACCATTGGCCTGGCAATACATAGGCATACTTAAAGGAAACTTTTGCTATTTTAATAATTAAGGAGGGCATTTTGCCTAAATTTAAGTGTATTTTTCACTTTGAAAACTAATTTTTGTCTGATTTTCATTTGATTGCTTTAGTAAATCTTACTGTATTCATCTCAAGAGGAAAAAAATCATACTGATGTCACAGGAGTTTTGAAACTGTCTATAGGCATTTGCAAATAGAATGAAGCCTATCATTTTGGAAAAGTGCTTGTATAGTTTCTATTTTTAAAAAAATGTATCAGGGATAGAGAACTTTACAATCAAGCAAGTGAAATTGCTTGTAAGATCTGGCCTGATTCGAATGGTGAAAAGACCGCTTCTCACAAAGTCAGCTTTAATAGTGTATTTTTTATTTAATCTCTCACATCCATGTATGTATAGGAAAAAAATCCATTTATGTGGTAATTGTTTCTGTATGGTATTCTCCCCAACTTTGAAATCTGAGTGCCTATGTTCTTTGACGTTATTAATGGGACATTGAGTCAACAGTGTTCCCAGTCCTGTTTTTGGGATGGTCATAAAACACGAAGGAAGCTTCAATTTAAACCGGTATAATGATTTAATGGAACCCATGCTTCACAGTCACCTGCACTGTCCAGGAAGAAATTTTTAATTTTTAAGAACTATTAAGTAATTGGCTGTTTGTAGACTATTTTCCTTTCTTCAGAAATATCAGAAATTGTCTTCAGGTAGAAGTGGTGCTTCATCAGAATGATGCACAGTGGTACACAGTGGTATTTAGCATTAATTTATGTCTTGGCATCTCCAAGGGATGGTGTAAGGAAGAAGAGGATGGAGAATGAGTCTTCAAGTACCCAGGTTGGGTGAGTGATGTACAAGTCCCTACACTTACCTAACTTGAAGTATGAACGTGAACCTCACCTTCTGTATTTCACGTTGGTGGCATCTGTTGTCAGCAGGCTATAGGCTGCATTGTGTCTTTTCTGGTGGATGGCAAACTGGAATAAACTTACTGACTCTAGCTCTGTGGTGTAGAGACATACTATCAAGAAAAAGGGAAGTGGTGAGCTTAAACTTTGGTTTCCTAACTCTGTAGTTTATCAAAAAAATATTTAAAATTATTTGACTCATTTTATAAATCTCAGGCTGTATTGGACAGTTCTGGAACTGGGGAATGGAAGGGAAGAAGGAACAGCAGTGGCAGTATTTTCATTCTTTTTTATTCTAAAGTATATCTTAGACCTGAAAATCCTACGTAGTAAACTGGAACTTTCTGAAAACATAATATTATATCAAATTACATGAAATAATTCTGAGTGTTCCACTTAGGAGTCTCTAACTCTTTCAGAGTAACTTCAGATGAAGTGTGTACTTGTATATGCATACATACATTTATTTACACAGATATGTATAATTAACTATATACAAATATAAAATATGTAACTGACTATATGCATGTATAAAAATATGTTAACTATACATGTATGTGTCTGGAAATATAATTTCCAGCCCAACTTCCTGGTATTATGAGCGTCAACTGGTGAGTTCTAAGAAATCACCGTGTCCCATAAAACCATAGTGCTTACCCTTCACGGGTGGAGGGAATAGGAACAAGTCCCCCTTACACCCCAAACAGTGACCAAAGAATCCCTGCAGCATTTTGCTTTGTGGCACACAGTTCCTCAGACTCCAGAAGTTACTGGAGGTATAAAGTTAAGCTAGTGCTGCTGTGAGGTAGCAATGTCTTTGTTGACGTAGTCCGAACAGCGGTTTTGCCAATAGTAGCTGTTGCAATATTAATTTAAATGAAGAGCCACTTTGACTATCTTTGTTCCTATAAAAATAATAATTTTGGGAAAAAAATTATTTGTTTCTCTTTTCTTATATGTATACTACACAACAATAAAGAAGAAAATTCATCTGTGTAAAACCTGTTCTTGTATCAAATGGGTAAAAGGTACCCAGATGGAACTGGATTCCTAAATGCTTGTTTGCAGTACTCATTCAACTTATTTTCCTGTAAATGTTTTGGTTGTTTTTTTTCTTTTAAACTTGATCTTTATCCTGCAGAAAATATTGAACACATGCATGGCTAATCAAAGCATTCAGGATTGCAGTAGTAAGAATAAAGAACCAAAGATCACTGTGATGTCCTTTGCAATTGGCTACCTCATTTTTGCTGAGCTGAGCAAAAAATTGTCTTTATTAACGATTGGAATTCCTGTTGGTTTGATTTGTTTTATTTTTTTTCTTGGCTTTTCCTATGAGTCCACTGTTACTGGCTACTATTTGGAGTCCAGACAGCTGTGTATGTTCAGGAGTTTCTGACCTATCCAAGACATTTCTAGGACTCAATGAAGATAATGATCAAGGGAATTAAAGAAATCTTAATTATGATGACATCAGCTAATATATTATAGAAAGTAATTGAGCAAGGCTTTGGCTTATTTTATAATGGAAGAGAGCATGTTTGATAAGCAAAAACACAAATAAAATATGAGAATTAGGTTATATAAATCAATCATCTTCTTTCTTCAGAGGTCATAAAGTCTGAGGAAATTTTTTTCATGTTCAAAATGTTCGTCTTCAGTTTTCTTCATGCACCCAAGAACAACACTTCCAGCCAAGCTTCTAAAGATAAAATATCCTACATTTTATGTATGCTTTGCTTGCAATAACAAATAATCTCTTCTCAGTACTGAGCCAGAACTTCAGATGGTTTAAATCAACACAGACTTCAATAAAACTGTTGATTTACTTCTTTTACTATTAGATGTTTATGTAGAGGAAGCCAAGAAAAATCACTGGCCTACAGAAATTTAACACATTACCAAGTTACCAATATGTCAGAGTATTTCTTTGGAGCAGATCCCTCTGATTAGCAATAGGATCTAATTAATTTTACGGTTCTGTTTTGTGGTAAATAAAGCGAAAATGACCACTTAGTGTAACACTTCTCAAAAACATTTTGTGTGACTATCACATCAAAGAGAAGTCATGCAATGACAAGATTTTTGTTCAAATCCTGGTGTATGTGTATGTAAAGGATATGCCAATACAATTTAAGATTTTGTTTATTTATAGTTTGCATTGATAGTCTCACTCTCCTAAGATTAGTCAATTTTTATTGCGCTCTGCTTCTCTCTCATGAATGGTTTTTCACAATCATCCGATGTGAAACTTCCTTATGAAGGAGTGGGTTGGCCGCTCTGAGAAAAGGAGGAGATAATCACCATCTTAGAAATATATTAAACAGTATCAAAATGGATGGGACCTTAATATTTTCAATATGTTTAACAGGAAGAGAAATATAAGTATTTGAATTCTTTCACTGAGTTCTTCAGGTGCATGAGATCACACGTATGTGCTCCAAGTGTAGCTACTAAATGCAGTGGAGCAGGTGTATAACCTTACATGTTGCTGTAAATGTTTGGCAATTCATGCTTTATTTGTACTTACTGCTCTGCCATTTTTTAGCCATTTCAATTTTATTTATGCTTTTACTTTTGAGCTTAAGATTTTCTCTTGCTTAGAAATTTCTGTCATGGCTGATACTGATGTTTTAAACATTCTGCATGGACATTCAGGAGGCCCGCACTGTTTTCTGCCTTTGCCAGAAGCATCCCGTGTAACTCTAACGAGGTCTTTTAGACTATTTGCTTTGATGATGAAAATGTCTGCCTGTAAATCTCTGCTCCTGAGACAGTACACTCTTTCATTATATGCGTGTATATTGTGGCTGCGAAATTAGTTGTTTCCTAAATGTTACTTTAATTTAAATAAAAAATAGAAGTTAAATAAATAAATGACAACAGCCACTGGACATATACTGGTAGTGACTGTGGGAAGCTAAGAAGACTGAAGGAGGTATGCCAAAAGGGCTAAGATCAATAGGCAAAATAAACCCATACACAATGGCAATCTTATAAATGTAAACAGCTGAAAGAATTATTTCCTATATCATGTGTTTCTTTAATGAGTCAATTTTTTTTCTAGTTCTGGACAGAGAAGTAGTCTCTTGCAAGAAAGACATAAAATATTAGTTGGAGCTGGCATTGTTTATTCACTGATAGGGGAAATCTTGCTTTTTAAAATTTCTCCACTGTATGATACTTTCCCAAGTAGTTTCACAACCACTGTTCAAACTTCTGCACGTAAAATGATTTCCTTGTCTTTTCACCACAGAAATGCTGTTCCAATTCATGCAAGAACGCTAAGGTACTTAGCAAGGGAGGCTATCTTTCCCCCCACCCCATTGCCACCCCGAAACAATTAGGTTTAGGGAAAATTAGCTACGCCGAGAGACCTGTAATTACAGAAGCTGGAATCTGGCCAGGTCACTAAGATTAACATGCCTAAACAACCTCAGCGATCATAAGTGGCCATTAGTTTAGTTTTTCTTCTTATCTGGAAGACAGACTCCTATAGCACAGTGCTCTCTGCTATCAAACTCAATGTTTAGTCTAAATCTTGTCCTATCTCTTTGTGGTCTAAATAGAAGTTTATTTTATGAACCAGTTTTGAATTATTTATCTTACAATGGCACTAATTACATAACTATTACTAATGTTTTCTCATATGGAAGATGATGTGTAATGAAGTCTATAGAAAAGAATGTTGGCAAAATTCAGATATTTCCTGTTTAAAAAGCTCTCTGTGCTAAAGAGCTCCTTCAGTTTTCATTCTTTCTTCCCAGGATTATATTAAACAGGCAATGAAATGCTTTTTAGAGTTGACTTCAAGACTAATTCAAAATAGTAATAATTGTAGATTTCACTTATCCGAGTAGCGTCATCTAGTCGAGATCAAATGTTTTCTGCTAAGAACTGCAAGTTGACAAATGCAGTATCTCTCTGAAATGGAGTTGGAGTTTTTTACTGCTTCCTTTAATTTTCCTAATGTCTGGGATTCAGACTGAATTCATGTCACCTCATTTTTCCCATTGCTGTAACTTTGCCATCCTAAATGGGGGAACTCCACATTTTCCACTTGCATGTGGTTTGTGAAGGGATTGTAAATATGCTGGACTATGTTGACCTTTTCAATACACCATCCGTTGGTTGGTTAGCCAGTCCACCTCTCCCCCACAGGTTAATGAAGCTGTAAATAGGAAGGACTGAAATGGCAAGCCAATCAAAAAGGTCAAAGTGGTATAGCACACCACTACAGCTGACAAAATATATGAGGCATTAAAATTTGGATACCTCATTCTTAGTGACAAAGATTGTAATGAGAGAAGAAAAGAAAGCTCCGTGAATCCCTTCACATGATACAGAATGTAATGTGGATGGGAAATGATACAAGCCTGCCACAGTTGTATTCCAAGATGAACGTTTTAAATCTCTTGATATATTTCAGGGACCATATAATAATAAAGTTAGGTTAAAAAACATGTTCCCCCATGTAGGAATACACTCTTCATCGTTCTTGCTATTATTTCCAAAAATTCTGGGAATACACCCTTTCATACTAATATAATTTTTCAAAAGAGGGTATAGAGTGGGAGGGTTGTGAAAGAAAAAAGAGAATAGAAAACTGCTCCGGGTTTATTAGAAAGAATATATGAACCTGAGAATGTGGAAGTAGACTGCATTGTATGAAATAACTAAACAAGCTCCTTCCCACTCTGTTGGTACGGTGATCGAACATGGATAACTATTTTAAATGAACAAAAGTCTTGTAAAACACACAAGGATACTGCAAGTAATCACTGCTTAGCTGAAGGGCTTGCTGTAGTTAAATTTAAACCATTATTTAAAAAATACTCTTTCAAATTTTGTCCCTGTGAGGTAACACACAACAATGAAGTCAGCAAAGACATTATGGTTGAAACTTTTATTTCTGTTAGTTGCCAAACCATATACTGAATATTTATATTATTTACCCTTATCTGAAGCAGAGACCTCTCATGCTGGTGTGTTACCCGACTAATGTATTCTCCTTGTTTTGAAACATTTCCCTGTAACACTTGCTACCCATGTCGCTTCAGGAGCATAAACTGTTAAGCATATTTCCCAGGTAGTTTAAAGATCATCCATACAAAATCCATGCTCCGTGGTGTAAAGTAAGTGCAGCTGGGGAGAATCCTAGTTAAAAGGGTATGAGTTGCAACTATGTCCGTGGATTGTAACACAATCCAGTTTGTGAAAGTTTTTCTTTTCTGCAAAGAATGACAGAGCATTTGTCCATGGGGGAGTAACTTACAGTAGCTTGGCCTGGTCCTGTGACTTCTTTCTGTTAGATATATTGCTCTGCGTTTGCAGTATAAGCATGTACAGTTAAATGCGTCTTTGACAAATGGCATGGTTTCTCTGGACTCAGAAGGAGCCTCCAGCCCCAGCCTGGCAGACCCCTCTCCTCCGCTGGATTTCCAGGCTGGTGGGATGAGTTACAGGGACCTGTGCCAAGAGGTGCCTTCTGCTGCACTTTATCACTGACTCTAATCCAGCTGTCTGAAACAGTGCCAAGCTAATTAGCTAGTTCAGTGCCTGTTATATCAAAAGCCCAAATAAGCCCAGAGAGGTCACGTTTTGAACGGCAGAGAAGCATTTTCGTTTGTCTCTCTGTTCATGCGGGCTCGAGACGAATCCCATATGGGACAAATCCCAATTAATGCCTCCTATTTAAACTTGTCCTGACATATTTTAGAATGTTCACCAATTAACAGTAGCATTAAGTTATCAACTACTTTAGGTGAGGGTGCTAGTGGAGACAAAGAACCCTTTTTTTTGTGAAGAACATCTAACCTTAGCTTGACTTGACTAATGCAGGAAAACCAAAGAAAAGATGTACCGAAACTGCATCACAGCATTATGAAGCTGTAAGTCTTATTATTGTCCAAATTCACTAGACACAAACACAGTCTCTGTCTCAAGGCATCCCCTACTTTCTAATCCCAAGTGCAACCAGTGTGGCTAAGAGCAAGCAGGAAAGACAAATGATATTATGATGATAAATACAGGGAAAAAGAACAGTGAAAATAAATATTATTGTATGTGAATAGCTGCTTTCTCAGTTATGTAAGCTTAACCTCAATAGCAAGGCAGCTGGCTCACACGAATGAGGCTATAGATAATGAAATTACAATGTCTGTCAAGATTTCCATAATATCTGCCTTAAATAACTGCAAGAATGAAAAACACGGCATGATATTTTTAGTGCTCTCATTTCATGAAGTTAGGTCTTTACTTGACTATGAAAGCCAAGGCTGTTTCTTCAGTTGCTTCAAATTAGTTTTCTTCTGCCACTGTACTTTGTGTAATTCAAATCTTTCATAAAATTACCAAGGAAGAGTGGTCAGGCTGACCCTGGATTTTTGTCCTGTCGATGAAGCAAAGAAATTCAGAGAATAATGATATTCACAAATGCATGCATTACCAATGGTCTCATTTAAAGAGTTATATTCTTTCAGGAGCATGCTACTGAAGAATGAGTAGAAAAGACAATCAGGATTGTTTCTGCTTATTTGAGGTATGGGCCTTTGAACTTCACATGGACATTTTTATCAGAACACCATATTATTCATTGTCTCTTAGAATGACAACGTAAGTGATCATTTTAACTTTGGGTGTTGTCAGTGTAATGCCTACATAAAATCAGTGTAACAATAAACCGCAACGATGGAACAAAGCTTGGTGGGGCATCAGACGGGTGCCGTAATTAAAGCAATTGAGAATACTGACTGAAAGAACACAAAACGTGTACACATTTGAGATGTTTTTCTCTTCTCGTTGAGAATTCCGTGGGTGAATTGGACTAACAATTTTACCAGGGTAAGCTGTTTTTTGTTAATACATAATTATTTCAGTGCACAGGCAGGTGGACAGGTTTGGTGAGAACAGGTAACTGGAGCTTCC
>VYZM01006143.1:648826-764103 GCA_013398915.1 Dromas ardeola
GGGCGGGGGGGAAGAAAGAATTGATTTGAGGCATAGCTAAATAATAGGAAATGAAATAGCAAAAAACTCTGATGCATAAATCTTTCAAAATTCTGCATTTCTGTATATTTTTGCATAAATACTAGAATTCATGTGTTTTTAATTATCAACTCTTCCTTTTGAAATGTAAAAATCTTAAGTGCAGCAACTGTGACTTGTTTCATACCAATATTCTGGCTTATGTTTTTTGCAAATGCTTTCAACATGCTCATGTTTTATCAAAAGTGTTAGTTTGGTAACTTTGCATCCATTTCTAAATACTTACTAGGTTTAGCAGTAATACAAAGGGGACAATGCAGCCTGTTCTTGGACTCTCAGAGTGAAAGTCATGATAGGATTAAGAAGGCAGTGTTTTCAGTTAATGAAACTGTGGTGAGTAAAGTACTGAATTGAGAACTAAGAGGATGAAGACATGAATAAACAGCATTCTCAGTTCTGCAACTAGTCACTTATATGCCAAGCGGGGTTTAATAAACCATGTTTATCAGCCATACATAATAAGAATGAAGGCAAAGTAATACTATAATAACCAATGCAAAATCTGTCCAACTCAGTGGAGACGTTTTAAAGGCCTGATGCAGGTTTTTTTTCGTTCTTAACACGAAATGCACTATGGCCTATTATTGACACTGGGTAGCCAAAAGTGCTGCTCAGATTCTCTGAAAGAAAGAGGGAATCAGAAATCCTGATCTAGGAATTATGTTTGCTGTGCCGTGTTCTGCCCTTCCTGCTCCTCTGTCCTTAGGAGCTCCGAGTGCTCATTTCCTATCTGTGTACTTGACTGGTAATGAGAGTGTTTCTTCTAAGGCTGGACTCATCTGCATTCTTTTCCAAACCTTGAGTGAGCCAAAGGTCTCTTATTTAACTTTGGAAATAAATATTTTTCAAAAGTCTGTGCCCATAATTAATGAGTTTTATGGGGGGAGGAAAGACTCTGCAACTGAACACTAGCGTGAGTTTGGTATTATAGCCCATGCTGATATGCAACGCAGTGCTTTGTTCCCAGCTGAGAACTTTTGGGGGCCTAAGATAAATGTGGTAACTGAATGTTACCAGTTTCACCTGTATGGTAGAACTGGTGAACTGACTACAAATCTGTGAGTTAAAAAAATAATAGGTAGCTTTAAAAGAATCAGTTGTCACATGTAAGTTTGAAAATAGAAGAGGAAATTATTAGGTATCAGAATTCAGATGAAACAATCTCTTCCATCCTTGGAGAGGGCTTACTTCTTCAGTCAGGCATAGTATTACAGAAGGTTATCACCACGACTAGTCAAACTGGACTGAGTCAGCAATGCAGAAAAAAAGATAGAGCACTGTGGGCATTGCTGAAGCCATGTAACCACAAATACGGTTTGGCCCACAACCACAGAAAAACTATAATACTGCGAACACAAGGCCATGAGGTCAGACTGAAACTCTGCCATCAGAGAACATGGCGTGATGCAAATTACCGCAGACTTCACTGACATTCTTTTACAAGCTAGCTGATGAAAATGAACCTTTTCCCCAGGGCTCTAGCAATGCTCCATGTAAACAATTGGAACCTGAAGTTACTTTCCCAGAGCAGCTCGTTTTGCCTGTGGATGAGAACACATTGATCCTGCAAAAATTTATACTATTTCTATTTCTGATACACCAGCGGAACAGCCAAATACCATTAAATTGGACAGGGGTTCTACAACCTCTATGTTATCTGTATCTGTTGATTTCCAATCTTTTAGAGATTTTCCTTTTACTGAGCCCAAGCTACATCTAGTGATCTAGTTAGAGGAAACATTTGTATTTGCCATTGCCTATATGCAATATGAATATGATTATCTTGCATATGTGTTGAGATCTGTATTCTGAATATCACTGCTTCTGCAGGCATCAGTATTAGTCTGCTGCAATAAACATGTGTATACTTCAAGGGTGCACTACTTCCATACCATCAGTGCTTACTAAAAGGCAACCTTTAATTTCAGCTATTGCAAGAGATGCAATCAAGGAAGTATTTAGTTCAGTAAAAAGGTTTGACCACAACATTAAAATTTGACATTGTACAGCAGAAATTACTCCATCCATCAGTTTCATTGTGAAATACTTTAAAACTGGAGTTTAGAAAAATACTTCATAATTAAATTAATGAAGACACTGAATGACTTCATGGCTCTAATGCAAGTAATGACAATACTGACAAAGGTAATTTTTAATTGACTTAAGGGAGCAAAAGAACATCACAGCAGTTAAAAGCTATCTGCTCACATGTCTAAATATTTGTAGAACTTTACGGTAAAAAAGCTTTTTCTACTGATACTAAACACATTAAATTAATAATGATATTAATAAGGGACACAGAAGCCTAACAGATGTCAGTTAATGATCATGATAAGCTCTTACATTTGAAGTTTTGCTGTAGGGAGTCACATCCACTTGCTGTTTTGGAAGACCAGTGTCCGTAGTTCTTCAGTAACCAGAGGTTGTACAAATAGTGATGCTTTGTTTTAAATAGCTCACCAGGTATATTTGATATGGCCAGCAGACAGCAGGAAAGATGTTATTTTCCCCTCATGTGAACTTTCTAGCAGGTTTAAAGTTGATTCACTGGGTAAATTCAATGACCAAAAATCTTTACCCATGGAATTGTTAGAATTATGCAGGGTTTTTTTTCTCGCCATGGTGCCGAAAATGTTTTCCTAGCTAATTATTATCTGTGTAACTTCTGTATTGAATTACTTCATCCATGAGGAGACTGTGAAAGCCCAGATGCTGGTAGTTTGGAAGCTGGTTGGAGCTTGCCCACATACTCATGGATCCTGTGTTACCAACGGTGGTCATTAATAGCTCAGGCGTGGAGTTCTATCACTGCAAGTCTTTGGAGAAGCAATTTGCACTGTATTGGCATCAAGCACACCTACTGAAACTGAGAGAAAAAAAGAAATATTTGCTTCTGCACAAACTGCAAGTGGAATGGAGAACTTTTTGGTGCAGGTTTATATACGTATCACCATCATTTGATAAAACTATTATGAAAGGACTTGGATGAGTGGGAATGCAAATGCTTAATGCTATACAGGATAATTTTCTTTTATGTATGAAAATGTGTACAAAGTGCTCCCTGAAAGCATGATAGTTGACAAGTCGGTATTCTCACTAGACGCCCACGTGGAGGCAGCTGAACAGGTCACAAGTGCACTGCTGTACTTTACATGCAGCAAATGTGAGGCTGCTTGCTTCTGTATCTTATTTAAAAATAAATAAATAAATCCCTCACTCTGCTTCCTGACAGCCTAAAAATCCAAACATCGCGTTCAGTCACCTAAAAGACTTTTTGGCTAATGCCATATATTATTAACCACACCCAGCAATCTATTATTATAGAGGAATCACAAATTAAAAACAAGTGCCTGGCTCATAGTAAACATCAAGGACATTGTGCTGGTGGCCAAGACTGAATGTTAAAACCAAAGGTGCACCATATGCTTTTTATAACTTTCCAGGTTTGCAGTACAGCAACATTGTCTCATAAATTGCAATGCAACCTGTCCATTTATTGGATTCAGCATAAGAAAAATTTAGCATTGACAGCCCTGTCCACCTGTGCTGGACTGTTACCATGCTCAGTGCTCTGATACCTTACTTCCTCTATCATTTCAGTAGAAATAGCATTTAGGACATTTTTTTAACTACTACAAAAGTCAGTTTCCTGATGAAGAGAAATTTTATGCATGTAAGTTCATCAGTATTTTACACACATGCTCATATAACAAGCAGTAAAAGAAATAGCGAAAAAATACAGCACAGGCAGTTAACTAAGATCTTAGATTTGAATGCGACTTAGCTGTAAGAAGAAAACAAAACCTGTAATTTTTCAAAAAGGAGAGTCAAGTGTCCATATTGTCTTCTCCAACTGTACATATAACTTCCTTTTGCTGTCTTATGGACTATTATAAAATGTCTCCTGTTTTGAACCTACTCACCAAGGGCAATGTGAGCTTTCTTCTAGATTATTTAGCTATGATAGCGTAATAAGTACTTTTGGCCTCACATTCTTCAACATGTGACCTGAGAATAGGGCATGACATTGCTGGACCTGTCATATTCCTGGATCCAGCTGTTACAAAAGTGCTGTATGAGGCTTTAGTATTATTTAATTGTCCTGAACCATCAGTTTACTTGATGCCTTTTTACTAATTATATAAACAGGGTAACTGCAAAGCACCCTTTGCTGCTGTGCCCTTGTAACAGTGTGATTGATTTATTTACTTGCCTGCTTGTTTGTTTAAAGGCAATATTGGTGCTGGGCGGCAGTTCTGGTGCTCATGTTTTGAGGAAAACAGAGAAACAGAGATGCCCTGCTGAGATACTCTTTAATTGGTTTTGCCCTGACACTTTTCTGTGCTGCCACCACAGCTGATTTTTTATACTTGAAGAATACATTGCTCAAAGCTTGTACTTGTGAAAACATTGCACTAGTCAAAGCTGGAAAGGGATCTATGTTATTTAAAATATGCCTTTAAAAATGTCAGAGGAAAGTTCGAACTTCATTAACCTGTAGCTGCTGACACACTCTGTTCCTCTGAGCTTCCCCACACTCATCTTCCGGAGGGTCTTGCATACACACAGGATGAAGCTGAACATGTGCTAGGGGAGGCACCAAAAAGCCACTGAAAGCGACACAAATATGATCAAACCAGAACTTAGATTGCTGCTGAAGAATCTGTAGCCTTATGAGTGTGTCTTGAATTTTTCTCTAGGTGTGGTAGGTGACACATAGCCAGATAACCTTTGCCTCCTTGTCACCTTATCTCCACAGTTTTGGGCCACATTGACAGCTGATTTGCTGTGCATGAGGGAGGTTGAGAGGAAATGTGAGGGGGAGGTGGGGAGGCAGGACTTGAGGGCAATTCAGTTTTAGGTTGGCTTAAGCTGACCCTGAAACCACCCTCAACCCTTTCTGAGGGAGTTTTGTAAGAAACATCTCAAAGGAAATCTTTACTATTCACTTCTGAGTGGTGGATTTCAGAGGTTCATAGGTCGATTCTTGCTGTGTGTGTTGTGCATATAAGTATGTGTGCCTGTTGAGTAGATTACCTTTCCAGATATAAGAGAACAAAGATTGTTAGTTAACATGTCTATCAAGAGATGCGAAGTTGTAGCTTACATATCCTAATGTCTACAAAATTAAGAGAAATGCAGCTACAGTAATTAAGACTTCAAAGTGAAACATACGTGTTTTGTGGTATCTCTGCTTCATGGAGGTTGTGTTGTTTTTTTTTTTCTTTTTAGCAATATTATTTAAGTTTTATAGAAGCTTGACTCTGTACTGAGTCAAAAGCACACTAATTTGGTTATTAGCATGTGCACCAAGCGATCTCACTCCACTCATTCAGAAAATAGGAATTAAGATGATTTGAGAGCCCTCCAATTTTGCTTTCAATGCTATTGATTCCTTTCATCAGGGCTGCGCTGTTCCGTGCTTGATCTTGCAAAAGGGACTGATGGCACACTTGCTTTAATCACATTTCATTGTACATTCACTGCATGTAATGATAAATTTGGCTATCCAGATCAATTTTAGCCCGGTTTCCTCTCACAGGATGCAATTCAATGATTGCTTTTTTATTTTTCTTTTAAGGACCATTGTTTGATCCATATAGGGTTCTTTTTTTAATCTCCAAAATATTGACTAAAATAAGCTTCAGTGGTATTCTGTACTTCTATTTACAATCGCTTTGTGAAAAAGCCTATGCTTGATTTTGATAGGTCTGAGGTTACTACATGGTATATAATGAGAGCGATTTTCGTAATAGCTTTCAAAGCACTTAGTGTGTTCATAGAGCCTTCTTGAGTGAACTGTTTAAATACAAATACTTCTGTACAGTGTACTGTTCAATATAACTTGCAAATGCAAAGAGCTTATTGCATAATTCTGTAAGCAGTATTGCAATGTATCTCAATATTTTCTGTAATGACCTTATAACAGGATCATTATTTGACAGGGAACATTGTAGAGGAGGTTAATGTACTTTTTGTATTTTTTTTTCCCATGGAAATTAGAGATGAAAAAGATCTCTTAGGTCAACTAGTTCATTCTCTGCTGGTGATTTTATTATGCCTATTCATCAGTTCGAAAGGCCACATTACTGTTGCAAATCTGTATTAGGGAAAAGGCAATCCTGGACTTGCCTATTAGTAGATTCTGCTGGTGAATGTGTGGTAAGTAATAAAACTTTCGCTGACTTCTGAACAAAAAAAGCATCTGAAGGTTCTTGGAAGTGAGGAGGGAGAATAATTAAAGGCAAAGGACTGTAGTCAGATCTCAGGTTGATCCTAACAGAAAGTAATGCAAATAACACCTCTGTGGAGCTGGAAGTGTTGATCTTGGATTAAAGATCTGAGGTTTACAACTAAGCTTCATCTAGCATATAATGAAATAACAGTTACATGATCCACAAATGTTTAGTAACTAAGTCCATTAATACAGTTGTTAAGTGAAATCCAATTAAGCATATGGATTGTAAATAAATGAGTATGGGAAAGGAATGTTTTAAGGCAGCTGTTCTCAGTGCATTGTGTTACATCTAAGGCCAAGTTAACTATGACTGGAAAAATATGATTGTAAATGTGCACAGTGGCATACACAAAGATTCATATGTGTAGAACCTGTGGTCTTATTTTCCCTTGAGTATAAATCATTATGGTACTATCAGAGACAAATAACAGTGGAAGTAGAAAACATGCTTCCTTAGTTCCAATTAGGCCTGAAAAAAGTTCAGCCAAAATAAATCTGTCCAGGATGATACAAAATCTTGCATGCAGACATCTTGAAACTTTGGAGGTGTTATGTGTCTTCTGTTAGAATTAGAACTGCAGGTCTTTAAGTCAGTTCTCATCACAAGTGTAGTGGGCAGAGATGGAAGGTTTCCTTTTTTAATGTCAAATATTAATAATTTTTTGTTAAAAGAGCAAAAAAAAAGGTAATACACAATTTAAAACTGTCATGGTTTCTGTTTTCATTTTTCTCCTTTCTCTGTAGGAAACAATTTGTTAAACATTCCTTTGAGTTTTAACCTTTATTTCAACCAATGACTTTTTTTCTAATTACGCTATAAACTATATTTGTTCTTCTGGTTCGAACAAGAGTTAGTTAACTAATAAAATGCACTTTAAGTAAATAGGTAAGAAACTAAAAGAATACATATTAAATAAGTAGGTACAAAAAAATTTAAATTATATTTTTAAGACAGTCTTCTGATTTTGATTTTCAGTTTTTCTTCTCAAAGAAACTAAAACACTATAATTATTTGTTCTAGAAATTAAAAAAGTTGTTACTAAAGTTGCAGAAAGACCTTCCAGGATATGTGTCCCCAGTGATGAGTATGAATTATGATTCTATAGAGTAATATCACCAAAACCATAGGAACTTGAATGACTCATACTTTTCTCCCTTCAAAATGCATGAAAAAAAAAAATTCTGCTTTATAAATGACATACTTTAAGAAATAATCTGTCTTTTCATTATGGCTGGACAGAAAAGGTACAAATTAAAAAAGCTCCTAGATGTTTCGGATTAGAAAATACATTTTAAGAAAACTTGGACTTTGTGTTATAGTAGCTGTATTTTTTAAGCTAAGAACAGTAAATAAGTTCAAGTATTAGTCGTGCCACCTTAGGGTTTTTCAGTGCTACTTGTCTGGAAAAGTAAGTTCATTTTGACAGAATACTTAACAGCATTGGCTAAGCTACAATGAAAGCTATAAGCTATAATGAAACAAGCTTGGCAAGTCTGTCTGAGGATGAGCTTCCTTCTCTGGGCTTAACTCTATTTCAGTGTTCCCATTTATCTCTCCAGTGAAGGCAGGCACCCTTCATGGTCTGACAGATATTCTGTCCTTGCCAGGTAGCTGCTGCTTTTAGGCACTAGCTGCCAAAACAATTCAGAGATTAATGGGAAAACATCCATAAATTATAGTACAACCTCTCCACTTTCACAGAAAATGTAAGATCTTTGGGATGTTTAAATGCTGTAAAATGTCTTAATTTGTTCAGACACTTGCACAATCATTAATACAGACAGATGCGGAATACACAGACAACAAGCATCTAAATTAGCTTTGAGGGAATTAATACAAGAAGCTAGCAAAATATTCCTGGTGAATAAATTACTGTGACATTTTATTATGATTTCAACACAAGACCACCAAGTGCATATCTTAAACATTGCTCTCAAAAACCTGCAAAAGAAAGCTAATATCAAATGATGCAGCAAGGGAAAGTCAAACGGAAAGCTACACCTATTAGGCTCATAGACATTCCCAAGGTAAGACAACACTTGTCACCCTGAATAAGCCATTAAATGCATTGTTTTTTCCAAGTCTTTAACTACAGTTGGCATTCCCGAGTCAGTGCTGGAGGCAGCCATGTTGTTGAAGAACCTTTGTGACACTAAAGTGGGAGGAAACAGCAGCAGAGACAGTAGCCTAGTTTCCAAAGTGCTTCTAAAACACATTAGTAGGAGAAAAAGACTTTTTAATGTTGCATGATTTACACATCTAGGTCCAGCCTCAGCTGAACATGATGCCCTGTGGGCTTGTGACACCCCCCAGATCCACGGTGTCTGCAGGGTTCAGCTTGGCTCCTGTCACCCATCACCTCGTAGCACAACAGACCTCTGCAAAACGGACTCTGTAGGGCTTACATGGAAATTTCCTAATAATGACATAGCCTATAGCTCCTTAGCCAAATGGATGATAATAACAGTTGCCCAAACAGCAACATCTGGTGACTCCAGTACAGACAGTCATACAAGGTAGCAATGTCCTGTCAGTCCCTAATATGTGATTGCACTCACCTAGGCTTGATTTCAGAGCTTGCAGCCTCTAAAAGGAAAGGTGCTGGTTTCCCCATTACTTCTGCCTCTCCAGCTCTTCCTTCAGCATGTGCTTGAACCTCCCTGTGGTTCTGCCCCTGCACCCACCAGTCCCGTTACCTTTGCTGCTGGCTTTTGGCAGGCACTTGAGCTACAAACAGAAGAAAAACAGGGTGCTGTAACACACTTTTGACACCATTGTATGATGAAATACACTAGATCTTATTTGAATTTTTGTGGTCAAGCCTCTTCTCTGATTGAAACTTGTCACAGTTCCCTTCAAAGACTGAATTAGTTCATGCTCAATCACATTAATACCCGAGGCGACTTGCTTTCCACATCGTCTGCGCTCAGACAACAGCTGCCGTCCTTAATGCCAGCCACGCAACTGTGTAACATCTGTAATTTGTATATGTTTATGTAGAAGCTCAGAGCCATTATGTGAAAATGCCTGGTTCGGAAGTGTCAGCGCTGTGTCGCCTCTTCAGCTGGTGCCTCAGCCTCAGAACGGGCAAGCTGGTCACAGCCTGGCCAAGCCCAGCTTAGCGCCCAGTTCATCCTTCTCTCTGGGGAGGTGGTCATCCACGCTTTTCTAAAAGAGACAGCCACTGGTGAGGTGAGAGGAGAGCTCAGACCTCTTCCTGCATGTTGAAGGAAGTTAGGAAACAGGGGAATGGTGGAGAGGAGGGATGCAAGGAGATTCGGACCTGAGAGGAAACCGTGGGGAATCCCAAGAAGGAAGGGCATATAAAAGATGTCATAGCAGCGTTGGTAGAAAATGTTGCCCTCTGTGAGTTCAGCTTGTGGAAAAATGTATGCTGTGAGTTTGAGTCCCATACTAAGTGAGTTAAATAAGTGATATAGTTTAATGACTGGAATATAAAGATGAAGAGGGTGACCTTCTGGGTTTTAGGCTGGAATTAAACATGTGTTTCTTTTTTTTGTCATCTCTGTCTTAGTAGACACCAAAAGACATCATAATTGTATTGTTTCTATGTTTTATTTTGTTTCAGAGAAAATTATAATACCTTATTTTTGGTTTTGCCTTCAACCTAGCTTATGCTAAGTGTACGTGTATTAGATTAAGCAAGGTATAAAGGCATGGTGACCCTTACAAAGGAATTTAGGGGAGCATTTGAGCAATGCCCAACATCCCAATACCTTTCTTCAGAATATCCAAAAGCAAATGGAATAATTCTATTGAGTTGTATAGTCCAGTTTTGAAAGTTATAAGAAAGGCATGTATACATTACACATGCCCAGTACCAGTAGGTTTTTTGAATTAGTTCCTGCCAAGATGCTTCCGGGAGTGTGACATTCCTTCTGACAGTCCGCTGACCCAGGCTAAGGTTACTGCACAAAGTGATAGTGTGGCTTGGCTTGCACTTGTAGCAGCCAAGCTAAAATCTGGTACAACTAACTGGTCCTTAGGGTGAAGCTCTCCTTCACGCAGCCGCGAATGTGGTGTACAGTCTCTTCCCTCGCACTGACTACAGCATCTCTTTTCACGGTTATGGCTCTGAAATGCCATTCATCCACGCAGTTCTCAAGTTCTCATTTAGCAAAATATTGAGAAAAGGGAGTGGAGTCGTCCAAAAACCAGAGTGCTTCAAGACCAAAAGAGAAAAAAAAAATATCTTATTACCTTGATGAGTACTCCAGCACAATCTGTAGGACAAATAAATACATTTTGATTCATACACAGCAGGACAAAAACCAGTCAGAGTTGTGGGGGGTCTTAATATTCAGAATTCCAGTTCATTTTAAATGAGAAATATTTCACTGAAGACTGTAGCTTTATTTTATCAAATAATATCTTAGCAAAATTAATTGATACGATGCGTTTTAGTGCAATTCTTAACCTATAAGGATGTCTGTCCTTGTCCCTTGCTCATTTTTTTTTTTTTTATGGCATACTTAATTTTAGATTCATGACCTATGATCTTTAATAGACTTTCTGACAATAATGATTAGGATAGTGGATGCACAGTATCAAATTATCAATAACCTCCTTCCCTGAGATAACACTAATGAATCATCATCCAATAGGGATATTTTGCCAGAAAACATTGATCATTAACTGATTCACATTTTACACAATAATGCCTGCATTTGCTTTTCTACCATTTTTCTAGAAAATTGTTTAAAATATATACTGTTGATTGTTTTTTACCTTGGGGGAGGAGGTTGAATGGGTTTTGCTTGTTTGTTTGTTTGTTTGTTTTTCTGAAAGCTATAACTGAAAATCCTTTAGCTTGCACAGTCCCCTATTTATTCTATACACTTTCTTGGAACCTAAATCTTCATATGAGGCGTTTAAAATGTAGCTTAAATAAGCATAAATGAAACCCCTATAATGAACTCTGCCTAGAAATGCATGAGATTTGTACAAACCTCATTATATTCTGGGAACAAATGAACCTTAAGATCACATTGAAAACCTTGATTAAAAAAATGTGACTAAGATAGGCTCCTTAAGGATTATTGACGTTTAATTTAGCATTTGATATTAACTATCTAAACCCACATCAGGAGAAATCAAATATTGCTTTACTCTAAGTATTTTTCAGAGAAAGAGGAGATTTCACAATTGAAACTTTTGTCATTCTGAATGTCTTAATTAGCATATTTTAACAGTCTTTTAAACCTTGAAGCATAATCTAAATTGTCATAAAATATTCTACTTTGAGTGCTGAATGAAATACTTGCAAACCCATTTTAATTTCATTGTCTTTGCCACTATCACAGATTTGAGAAATTCTCATTTTAAACAAATTTATTCTCTGCTTCAAACCTGCACAGGATGCATATTAGGGATACTAACTTTCTGTAAAAAAGACCAAGATAAGCACATTCCCTGTTGGCATTTTCTTAAGCCTTTCATTTGTTGAAGCAAGATAGTGCCTGTAGAAATTCTATTCTTGCAGATTTAGGGAGCAAAAGCTTTGCCTGCAAATCGTATATGAGTTTACTAGACCAAACTCACTCTTTTTTGGCCGAACATGTCTTTCCGCATGTTTTGCAGGGCTGTACGTCCACATACTTTCTTTGAAAACAACTCAATGTATCACCACTTCCTTTATGGCTAAGAATTTAATGAGTACCACAAAATAATTACTGTCAGTTGCCGCCCATTTGTGTTTCCCATTGAAGTACTGTTTCTAAAATATGTCATGTGGCGAGCCTGGAGTAAAGCAGAACAAAGCAAGAGAGCAGATGCACTCGTGGCCGCTTCTGCTGCCAGTGATGCCCTGTCATAAAAACTCCTTTATAAATCCTACCAAAACTGTTGGATGGTAATTCATCAATGTTATCGCAAGGAAGGGGATTACCCATAATCATGCTGACCTGATGCACTTGCCCTGTCTCCCAGGAACAGAGCTGCACGGAGGGGAATCAGGCAACATTTCTTCTGCCGTGAGACTGGGAGGAGATGTTCCGTAGGGTGGCTCACCTACTAAATCTTCCCCTAAAGGAATGGCTTTGTTTCTGTTAGTTACGCACTACAATGATTCAGAGCCCTACTTAAACTCATGATCAATGCAAAACACTTATCTTCCTTAAGGTTTAGAGAAGAAAAGTCTCTAGGTCTGCATCAGAAAAAAGCTAACTAGATAGAAACTTTAGAAACTAATCACCCTTTTTCAGGCCATATTCAGTATCAGTTTCATGCTATATCCTCAGCACAGCAAGGAGGGAGGCAGACCCAGAAAATCAGAGCCTTTATATAAGTCAGTTTTCTTTAAAAAAACTTCTTTAGAAACTAAAACTTTAAACCAAGATATTCTCAAGTGGCATATTGGGAAGTACAAAGATAACAGTTTACTCTCCAAGCCATATGGAAGGGTTTTCAATCCATGTACACAGCTGAGGATGGCAAATCATGTAGAAGACTCCGACAGGCTAAGTGAAGGAAACTAAATCCCTTGCGCTTAAAAACTATTTGAGAACACTTGATGATAGACCAGTTTGAGGTGCGAAGGTGGGCTTCATGCTGACATAGGTAATAAATGGAATAAAGTATTTGACGAGTAATGAGATTAATAACATAATAGCTGACTTCAGAAGGCTTACTGGCTTTACCTGAGGGGATACTTGTCCCAGATATTGAACCGAATCAACATTGTCGACTCCATTATTTTTATCATTATTTATATTATTGAAAGAAGCCTGTGTTAAAACAAATCTATATTTACAGAGGAGAGATTAGTTTTAACTAGAAAGGTACTTACATTTCCTCTTAAGTTTATCCCAGCGTGTGAGAAGGTAAAATCTGTGGGACTGGTTATGCACTCTGAAAGGGTGGAAACCATCTTTAGCATATTGGTTCTGTTTAAATAGCATTTTGCCCCATTTCCCCAAAAAAAGAAAAGAAATAAAAATCAAAGTAGTTTGCTGCATTCCCTTTATATTGCCTACAATTGAATCATATGTGCAGTAAAAACACTCTTTTTCTCTGTAGTTTCCAGTCCAAAAATTCAATACTGAATAAACTGAACAGATAGAAGGGAACAGTTTTTTGCCTCCTTCCTTCCCACCAAGAGACCACCAAGCAAGATTTAACCTCCAGAACCCAAGCCTCAGATATCAACCTTTGCTCTAGTTTTGGCCTGATATGGGAACCCTTTGAAACTAGTGGTTTCCAGCAAGTCACTGCACTTGCAAAGAGAATGTACAGGATGTGTACAAGAAGAATTTCCATTATAAAATAAGACCTTTTTTTCAGATTTAGGCAAATACTTATTTTCAGGTTAAACAAAATTGCAAGTTAATCAAATAGTACAAGGAAAAATGTGATGAAAACACAAAGAAAAAATCCCAAATGACCACTCAATAATAACACTTCACTTTTTATAGCAGACTTACATCCCAAGTATAATTTTAAATAAGTAAGAAATAGCTTTCAATGTAACTAAGAAATGAAAAAGCCGAACTGCACAACCATTGTTAGACGCATACAGTATTCCTGAGAGATGTGTATATGTGTGCACAGCTGCACAGACACAGAGACCATATGCTTGTGTATAAACAGTGGATATCTGTACATGTGTGTATGCGCATGTGAATATTTTATAACCACATTGGCAGGTATGCAGAATAACCTGAATATAAATTAGACTTGTTCCTAGCTCTCTTTATACTGACTGAACAGCCCTGTGGTCTGGATTAGAAATTAAATAAGGCAGTTTGGGTCTTGTCATAGAAACGAGTGGATTAAAGTTGAGTCTTAAACTAAAGTAGCTTCAGAGTAGCTTTTTCCAAACTGCAGTCTCTGCCTACGAGACAGATTGTTACTGAACAAGCCAAGCTGACCTCATTCTCCACTATGCTGTTCAAACTTAAATATTCTGATTTTGTAGCAGAAGTCCTCCTCTAGATGAAGGATTACATCTTTCCAGGACATCAGCTTTGTATGATTCAAGCTGTTTTGATCTTTTTCTCTATTAGTCTCCAAAATAGTGGGAAAATCCATTAAAAATTATTGTCCTGCCCTTCTTTCCCTTTGCTTTCCCTTCAGTTTCCTATTGCAATTCATTTCCTCTTCTTTTTTGCAGTTTTAGAAACACGTTACTTCTTGAAGGGATATTGTTCGCCAGACGTATTCCTCTTTGCTATATATCTATTTCTACACCCTCAATTTATGTCACATGGCTAACCTATGTCATCCAAGTAGATCTTTAGTAAAGCTTTTTAATTCAGTCTCCAGGGACCTCCTTCAGAAGTAAGGGAAGCTCTCATGTAGGGCAGTAACATTGTGCTTATTTAAGCAGTGTGCTACAATAGGAGATGCCTCCCAATCTGGGGACCACGGGACGCGGACAGGTAACAGGCATGTAGTGAATTTCTGTGCAAAACGTTGGCTGCCTGAATCCAGGAGTAAGGCCAACCATCTGAGCTACCTGAAAAGTTCAAGAAGTTGAATTATTGATTTTCATTGTTTTCAAAATATCCATCCTCTTATTTTATCTGTATTGTACAAGTGTAGAGAGGTCCCAATGAGAGTCCCACTCCTACTTGAAAGGGCTCATTCAAACAAACACATAAGAAAGAATAATCTTTACCATTCAAAACGCTTAACTTCAAATTCTGCCCTCAGTTGCCTGTTTTTTAATGGCAATGCCCTGCTGCAAGAAAGTACGTAAAGATTTTGGACTAAACACAAAAAATTTTTCCTCCCTGTGTCACTTGTGGTTTCTACTTAAGATTGTCCAGAAAGTGCCCATGTGTCTCAATACCCTCCTAATGTAGGCAGCTTCTGCTCACAACAATATCAAGGCTGGGAAGAAGCAGAGCAGCTCCAACCTCTGCCCGTGCTGAGAAACTCCCGGAGAGGGCTGGAAGCGTGGTGAGGAGTATGGGAGGCTGGTGGCACGTTAACAACCAGTTCAGTGGGCTGTGGTTTGAACAGCCAGTTCTGCCAACGCAAATTGTTTTTGCTCCAGCAGAGCGCTCAATTAAGTTCTGAAAAGGTAGACCCAAGTATCAGAGCATCTTCTGTTGGAAATTTTATTTATTATGAACTTGAAAATGTAAGAGACTTTCTTCTAAACTGATGTTTATCTGAATTAGATTAGAAACTTCTGTCAAACGTGTGAATGACTATCAGATTACGAACCTTTAATTTTATGCTTTAGAAATCTATGAATTAAACTGAATATAAAACTTCAAGGAATATTTGATCATTGTTTTTTAAAAAGAACTTTTTATTTTATGATAATTATTTCTGAAAAGGAATTTATTTTTTGTTCTTCAAGTACTTATAATTTTATTGGAGTGAAAAGAAAGATAACCATGTCTTTCAAAACACAACTAGGACAAATGAAGGAAAGCAGATTTCATTAAACCACCTCTAATGTATGTTAAACCAAGATATCTTCACAGGAACTCCAACAAAACATGCTACTCACTTTTAACAAGGCAAAATGAGAGTTTGTTTTCCAGCTGTATCTCAAAAGATGACCTTTTTAAATCACTAATCTTGAGGTAATGATCCTGGTTTCTAGGTGAGATCGTTTAAATCTAGGGTTATTATTTCAAATTAATCACCACTTTGTTTTATTCTTGAATGGATATATGAGATTTACATCTGTAGTGCAACTACCATACTTGAACTTAAATATCTGCTGAGCTGTTTCTGTGGGTTGGGCTCATGCCCCGTTGTGGTCAACTGAGGTTCCAAGTAATTCAAAATCTTTCATCTCATGGCTATTTAGCTCTGTTTCCAAGTAGGATTTTTTTCTATAGCATTTACGGTAAATAGTTACTGCTTTTCTCCTTACCTAGGAATTATCCTTGTTCTCTTCCCCATGGTTTCCCTGTGGATACTACTTCACTGATCATACATACTAACGTGCACATCTCCATCTCCCTATACATTTTGGTGATGCTCAGAAGGTTCTGTTACCTTCTTCTCCAAACACAGCCGTATAGCTTGAATGTCTTCTTTCTTTGTACCTCAACAAACCGCAACATCCCAGCCAGTTGGCACTAGCTGCAAAACTGGCTCGGATGCTTTCAGGAACTCGTCACTAAGGTCACTTCATTAATTCACAAAGCCTATGGTGAAGAGTTTAAAACAACCTCTGGTCCTTTGACCTGAAGCTGCAGTCATTCTTGACAACAGGCAGAATATTTTCTTTCTGTGCAATGAGGATTTTTTATATTCTTCCAGCGCGCACCCTCTGACACCAGAGTGAACCACTGGATAACTAAAATATGCAAACAAGGACACCTGTACACCAGATAAGCAGAGCTCTGGGCGTGCAGCTGCTGGTTTGTTTCCAATGCAAGCTGGCAGGTTGATTGAGCTAGGGTGAATTAGGAGGACAATCTGTTACAGAAAGTGGACACCGCATAATTAAGAAACATTTTTTTCTCCACACTATCTCTTCTCTTATGTTTATTTCTGCATTTCAGTTTCATGATGTATGTCTGGTTTGAATGAGAAATGTTCAGTCCACCTGGTGCTGTCAGTTGCAAGTAATGTCTGTTTACTATGTGCATTAAATTAGGCAATTAACTGTTTGAATGTATTTGTACAGATAGCCGAGTAAAATTTTATTATAATACCTGGCTGGGTCTAAAAGGGCTTGATTTACTTAGATTAGGGTTGCTCTGACCCTGTATAACCTGCATCTGCTGATATGCAGTCTCTTGGAAAAAAAAAAAGCGTTGTGGATTGGAGAGCTATTAGAGGAATGTTTATGGGAAATCATAAAGCAAAGCTCATAGAAACCCCCCTAAGTGTTCGCCTCTAATGCTTCTGGCTTCAGTCGTTACAGATTTGAGAATAGCTCAAATTAAACTACAAACTGAAACCCCATGTAACTTAAATCTGCGAGCATTTAAGAACAGGTAATAAGGCTAAAGTCAGGTGACAATTAGAAATGTGTTAATAATTTCTAACTTAAACGTCACTTGTTACACTCAGCCGGTGCTAGAGCTAGAGAGACACACGGTGTGGAGGAAGATGAAACCAAGCGCGAGGCTCTTCTCAAGAAACACTCTGGGCCAGATTTACTGCAGTCACAAGTGGCAGCTTTCCCTTAGTCTCAGTTCCCTTAGAAAGTGGGGGAAAAAAAGAATCTGTTTCAAGACACTTCACAAGATTGGGTAAAATCTGCCATGACACAAGGTTCATTGACTTTATACTGTAATAATCAAAGCCATTATATTTATATCTCCCAAATAACTTAAAATGTATGCCTCTTAAAACTTTAAAGTGCTTGGCAGAGGAAGATTTAAACACAGTAGACCAATATTTCTAATTCTTCGCTGAAAGCTGGAAAGATAACTCTCTAATAATTAAACATTTTCAGAAATTAACTAGTAATATAACTTTAATGATATGGTTAATTTTTAAATAGAGCAGATGTGTTCCGACATTTACTGGAACCATTGTACTTTTGCAGAGCATTTTGTTATTAACAGAAATTTACCTATGATTTGTGCATGCACGTGCCAACGACATTTTAATATTTCTAAAGAAAGAAAATCACACCTGAATACCAGTACGTGCTTCATATTTTATTGGGTTTTTCCCTTTTTTTTTCTATTTTGGGTTTTATGATTTTTAGTTAAACATTTCCAGGAGGCCTTTAAATACTTCGGAGTTTTTAATGAATTTCCCCCAGGAAAAAAAAAAAAAATCTGGAGAAGCAGGAAGGTGGTTTTGCTAGAATCAGACCCTTGTGAACAAGCCACTTCCTCATCTGAGTTCACAGCCAATTACTTAGCATTATGAAGGCTGAATTTTGGTCTCGCTTGCAGCTGCAAGCAGTAGAGCGGAACAGCTTTGCGTTTGTGCTGTGTAACAAAGCTCAGGGCTGGGCGCTGAAGCAGCAGCTCCATCCTCTTCAGGCACAATGCAGACTCAGAAGCCAGCATTCAGGTATACCTATTCCTGGTAATCAGGTCATCCTTTTCATCCCCTCAGCAAAAAATTGAGTGAGACCAGTGCAAAAAAATACAGCTAGCCATTAGAGAATCAAAGGAAAGCAATGTTAGATATTCAGCAATCAACAATTCAACCAGTGAGGCCAGTCAGCATCAGTGCTGATATCTTGTATGTTGATATTGACACCAACAGTTGTTCATAAACTCTTCAAAGACTCTTGACACCTTTTTCCTGGACATAGTTGTCTTTTACAGCTAAGGAGTTTTCTTACTTGTGTTGTAGATCAAACCAATTGCTTCCTGACTTCTTCCTTGTGAATATGGAAAATAATTTTAGTTGTGTCAGGACTGTTATGTTTTCCCTCTAAATTTGCTGTTCCGTAGACTAAACAAACCAAATCTTTCAGCCTTTTTTGTGTGTCATGTTTTCTAAACATTTTATCATTTTTACTGCTGTTCTCTGGACTATGTCCAGTTTGTCTAGGGTGATGCTGGAAACTAAACAGTTCTCACCAATGGAATCACTACCTATGCATCTTCCCAAAACCACTCCTATCAATATGTCCTAACAAAAGATCTGCCTTTTTTTTTTCCAAAACATTACATTGTGAGTTTTAAAATGGATCTGCCATTTGGCCAGATTCTTCTATGCAACAATCCTCCCTTCTCCCATCCTACTCCTTCTGTATTTGTGCATTTAACTTTGTCTTTCCCGAGAGCAGTACTTGATGCATTTGCTATTATTGAATTCCCCCTTATTGATTTCAGTTATCCAGAGTGCTTGTGACCTAGGGATATCCACAAATCTCTCAATTGTAAAGGAAAATGTAGAATAAAGCTGCATCCAGGACAGAAATCTATGGCATCTCAGTTGAATTTCCTTTCAGTTTTCCAATAAAACATTGAGAAATCTTCTCAAAATATGATTTTAGTTCTAAGTTCGTATATTTTTATATTTTTTATCCCTGAAAATGAAAAATATGGAACTTAGTAGCATGATTTTGTATATAAAATAAAGTATTGATATCTCAGCTATGTTCAGTTCAAGTAAAATTATTGTTGCATTCTTTAAGTTAAAATGCCTTGGCTTTTTGAGTGTTTTCTTCCCCTGATAAAACTCAGTATCTCTAAGCAGATTTTAAAGGTTCGTATACCACTGCCCCCAGTGCCTCCAGGATTTCAAGTTTAATAAAAGTAGATGTGATTAGTAATGCACGACAAATGCAGTTTCTTGGTTTAGAAAACTTGACAGACTGTAATCTGAGCTGCTTTGATGATTATTTGCACTGCTGTGTCAAACAGATTGAGCTCTGCGTAGCCCATGAGATTAGTGTTGGGATATAGATCTCTTCACTTTTAAGTTGGACAATTCAGATCACACCCAAATAAGTAATGACAAACACTTAACTGCACTAAAGCTGCGAAAGAAATTAGTTTACTTCTTATGAACTTGGACATTCTTGAACTGGTTTTAAAAGCAGCTTCCCACGCAGTCCTCCAAAAGTTTAGGGATTCTTCTTCTCCAGCTGCGTGGTGTAACTGGTCTGAGCCAGCCCTGCCCTTTTCCTCTTTTCATGCTTGAAAGTTTTATTCGATTCTGTTGTGTGGAGTATAGCAAGCTGGGTGTTGAGGGATAGGTATTTGTATGTCTACTTTCTCAAATGAGAGAACACAGTGAATAAAAAGATTAGTTTGCAAGATGTAGTTCTGTTGGGACATTAGACTACAAAATGTCAATTTTAGAAAGGGTATTTCATCACATTTTAGGCCCCTATTGACTTTTCCCTCTTTTTTTGCGGTTTCCCTGATTTCAGCCATTTTCATAGTCCATTAAGCCTAATTTGGTCAAAGGTGCCCTCACTTCTTATTGTCTTACATAAATTACAACCCATGAACAGCCCTCACCCCCAGCAGTGAGGTTACCAACAATCAGCTACAAGCAAAAGTGTCCAGAAACCTCGAGCACAAGGCAAGATGGGGAGTCTACCTAGCATTCTTTTATTTCCCCCACAAATGGTCAGACTGCCTGCTAATTTCTCTTATTTGTGGATAACAAATTTGAGATTAACAGTCATAAACTGTTTGGATCATCATTATTTACCTTCTTTGTTCCAAGCACTCTGGGGTTTGGTTGGTAACTGGAGAGATGTCAGGTATTTTCATTGAGTTACAGCTGTCTATGAACCCAGTGAAACTGACTGCATTTTATGCCAACAAACTGTGTCAACAAAAAGATTATTTTGTGTCCTAAGAGCAGAAATTATGATAGAACGCCAAATAAGAAGAATGTAAAAAAATATTATTGCGAAAGCCTATGCGGTTTGAATATATACTAAAATGAAAAGACTGTAAATTCAACACAGAAAAATTTCATTGTGATTGGTGAATTAGTTTTTTGTCTGTAATAAGGTCATAAATTCCAGAAAACATTTAAGTAGATCATCATATTTTTCTGCATAGCTTAATCTGTCAGAATGTGGCAGATATTCTCAAAATGGCCGCTGTCATTTCTCTTGTTTTCCTTGAACAAAGTGCTGCTTTTAAAAAATGAATGTGTTTACTCAGAGTTTCCACTCAACAACACGAGAGGAAGATTTGAAGATGCTTTTTGCCAGGAGACTGCCTGCCTTGGGAGTCTGTAGACTCCGGCAAAGAATCTGAAAGACCCATCAGTGATACCCACCCCTGAAACTAAAATCAGTTTTTGTTACTTTGATTGCTTTATTCAGCTCTCACTTGTCTATGACTCTCTCTTTCTTACATACTCCTTTCTAAAACTTACAGACTTTCCAACTAGGTTTGAAGTTACAGACATGGCTTTTTCCCCATGTTTACGAGCTTTTGAAGGTGGCTATGGTTTGAACAGCGCTTGTTCCTCATCTTCCTGTTTATCTCTTCTTGAATTCCACTTTGCAGTCTTGAAGTGCTGAATCTGCGGCAGTAATTTTAATAGCCAGATAGATGTCAGAAACACAGTTTAGCTTTTCGGCAGGATGAAACCAAATGAAATGCCTGACTGTAATGAAAAAGCCGTATTATTCAGACCCAATCTCTTGCCATGACAGCAAAAGGATAAAGCAAGCTAGCCGGGATTTCCATTTGGAGTAGTATAAGAGGATTGTTGGAATTAATGACACTGAATTAATAGGTTACAGCAAAGACTTACTGCAACTTTGTGAAAAACTCCCTTACTATTAAATATGTTGCTGCTTTCTCCTCCTGTAAGGGCATGTTGCTAGAGCAGTTCAGGTGCCTTGTTACAAGAGCAGTGAAGTCAGTTTAACTCAACTAAAGGATGAGTCAGCCAGCTGATATTTCGGGCTGTGGCACGGCTGCTTTGCTGATTGCTGTGGTGGGTTTGCCCCAGCTAGTAGCTAAGCACCCACACGACCAGTCGCTTGATCTCCTGTCCCAGGGAGACATGGGAGAAAATAGGAGAAACAAGAGAAAAGAAATCGCGTGGGTCAAAAATAAAGAGTGGGGAATCACCAACGAAGTACTGCAGCAGGCAAAACAGACTTGACTTGCGGAATTTAACTTATTTTTTCTGATTAGCATAGTTATTTAATTACTGATTCGAGTATTAGGAAAAAAGGAAGACAAACATTGAAACACCTTTCCTCCCACTTTCACAGGCTCAGCTTCACTCTGGACTCCTTTCCTTCTTCCTTTCTAGTCTCCACTTCACTACTTCACTCCGAGCACCTCTCCTCTCACCTTGTTAATGCCACAGGTTACTCTCAGTCCCTCCAGTGAGGCTACAAGCAGTCCAGGAGGTCTGGGTCAGTGTACAGTGATTTCTCTCTACCACTCCTCATTTCTCACTCATTTCCTGGCATGTGGTATGGGTCCTCCACAGGCTGCAGTTCCTGTGGGGTGTGCCTGCTCCAGCATGGTTTCATCCATGGGCCACAGTCCCTTCAGGGAAGTACCTGCTTCGGCATGGCTTCTTTATGGGCCAAAGACCCTTCAGGGATATGGGCACCTCCTCATCCTCTACCTTGCTATTCCCTCATTCCCTCTGTCAGTCCCTCCGTTCCCTCCTCCACTGTCTCCGCCCTTTCTTAAATATGTTTTCCTGGAAGTCCCACCAGCATCGCTGATGGTCTCAGCTGTGTCCTGTGGGTCTGTTGCAGAGCCGGCTGGAACCAGCTGTGTCCGGCATGGGGCAGCCCCTCACCTCTTCCCACAGAGGTCACCCCTGCAGCCTCCCCACTGCCAAAACCTTGACAGGTACACCCAGTGTATTTGTGCGAAGCTGCCACAGACTATTATATTCCTCATCCTTGCTAGTCTGATGTGCCTGTGAGGCTCTGGACCTACCTCTGATCTTATTCTCAACCTTCCACTGGTAACATATTGAAGTCAGTCATACCTTTTCAGGCCAATGTTGAGAAAGCAAATTATATGATGGGATATTAACTGGTGAAAAGTCACAGATATAAATGTTTGCCTTTCGTTTTGCTTCACAGGGAACATTTCAAACATAGTACTTGTACTAGCAATTTTACATTTTGGGGGCAAAGCCCGGATGTCTGTAGTGCTGTAGTTGACACTTGAAATGCCAGATCCCTGAGACATTCTCTTGTGCTGCAAAGCAATCATTAGTGCCTGGTGTGATATTCCTACATCAGTGAGCAGAAGGAACTCAAGCTGTTTGTCTCTACTCAGTATGTAAGAAACGGGATTCTTTCTATTTCCAGGGTAGTTTTCTTCATCTTCCCTTTCCAGCTTTCTCATTCAACATCTTTTTTGTTTAACTGCCACTTTGCTGGATTCAATAATTTATAGGTGGGGGGGATATGGAAGAATTCGGTTTCTGCTTTTGAGTTAGAAACCTTTTACATTTCTGCCCAATTTTTATGAAAGAGGGGGAAGGGAAGCACAACATCTAAATCTTTGTGGGTTTGTAGAAATCTCCTGATCAGCAATTGCAGCCTTCTGCTTCTGGCCAGGATGTTTATGTCATCAGAAACCATGGTATGTTTTTGGAGAAGCTCTTTCTTCTTATGTATTTGTGCTCATTTATTATTTCTGCGTAAGACATTTCTCTTGTGTGAGACAAATCATGCTATTTCATTACCTTTTCTCTGAAGGTCTTGTTGCATCCTGGGTTAGCGTACCATAGCTCATATCTCTGTCCTTGGCCCTCGTCAAAGGCAACTTGTTCTCTGTCAAGTAATCCTGTGTCTCCTGCTCTACTCTTACAGACATGGTTACATTTCGGGGTTGATAATACATGGTTTGTACATTATTTAGGGAGACTTTGAGATGTAAGCTTGATTCAGCCTGCAGCCAAATATAACTTTAAAGACTAGTGTGAAATAGTAAGAATTTCCTAATAAAAGACATTGAGCTATAATAACAGTTAGAAATATCACCTCCTCTGTTAAAAAGGATTTTGTTTTTCTTCAGTTTTACTTGGCATCCTGTAACTTCTGAGCCTTATATTTGCTTGAATTTCTAGTGAAGCCGAGGGCTTTTCTCTTTTGTAAAGAAAAACATTTGGAGCTAAATTTTCTCCCAAATAATTCTATTGACTTGCAGACCAAAGCCAGCGAGGATTTGACCCTTTCTTTTGGAACCTCTTTGTTCACTGGCAAAGACCTAGGTACTTGATGAGGCTGCACTGGCAACATCAAGAGCACTTACTTATCTTACACATCCAGTCATCTTTAAGCCTAAGGAGTCTAAATGGTAACTGGAGACCCAAGCTCAGTTTATTAAAGCATACCACCAGGTCTTTCTTGAATCTTTGGCCAACTCCTCTTCATTTCTAAGAAAGTAATCTGCCAGCCAGCTGGTACACAGGCTTTGTTACAGTTAACGAAAAAAAAAGAGAAGGGCAGAGAAAGGGAGGAAAGCAAAGGAAAAAAAAAAGTCGATCCTATTATTATCATAAAATTCAAAGGGTTGTTCACATCCAAACAGTAGGAGGTGGACAGATTAAAGTTTTAGAACTGTAACAACATCTCTCTTTGTGCTGTCGAGTTCAGCAAAGTGAACCTTGTAACACTTGACATCCATCACAACATTTCCTGCAGTTACCACTCTGTTACTTAGACCAAATTCCCAATTCTGGCTTTCAGACTATAATTTGGAGAGATTAAATGACTATAATGTGGAAAGTATCTGATGATGTATTGTGCTTTAGAATAATAAAACTACTAAAATTGCAGCTTGGAGAACTAAATCAAATATATAATTATCTGTGTTTGTAGGATTTCCTCTAAGAATGTTATGTTGTTTAAGCCAGGCCTTTCTTTCTCTTTTGTTAATAACCCATGTTCTTAGAAAGAGGATCATGCATTTAAAGATGTTCTTGGCACTTAGCCCTACTTCCACCTCCTTTCCTTCCCTCTTGCTGACCCATAACAAATCTTCTGGCTTTGATTTCACTTCACATTCAAAAGCAACGACAGAGGGCCTAATGAAAAAACTTAATCCAAGTGCTCAATTTTATTAGCTGCAATTCTCACACTTGGCGAGTGTCTTAGCGCCAAATTTCTTTCCTTTTTTTTTCCTTAGTCTTTATTTTTAGATGAGTGCTATCTGGTATTAGCAATAACCATAATGATTGAATGTTCGGAAGCTAGTGACTTTAGGGAGCTTGCCAACATACAGCATGCAGTTTCTTTAATTACTTTTTCCTTACCACCAAAAGAAGTATTTTACATGTTTGGAATTACTGTAGTTATTTTTTACTTTAGAGACAATCTATCCCTCCTTTTCATCACCTTCAGCTCACTGTCATAGTCTATTGGTTGCTTCCCTAGCATATCCCAAAGAGTATTTCTTCAATATTGCAAATAATTCTCCCTTGCTCTCCCTTAGTTTTTAAGGTTGACTGCCCTGCCTGTGCTCCCTCCAGGCAAGGATCCTTTGAGACCAGTGATGAATGAACCTTGAAAGCCTGAAAGCTTGTATATACCTGAGGTCGTCAATCAGCACTATTTTCTGAATTTACTCGTTCTGTAAAATTGTCCTGGAAATCTCAGGAGGTGACATTTAGGTATGAGCATTCTGAAGGTGCTTCTCCTAGCCCTCTTGGGAAGGAAGAAGAGGAGATCCTGCATTGTATCTCCCTGATGATGACCCTAAAATTCAAAGGAACAATGTAGGGCTAGGAGAATTTAGACTGAATCTCAACAAAAGCTATAATCTTTTGCTTTCTCACATATATAAAGTAAGGACTGATTTGAATGAGGTGAATGACCTTATTTTATCCATCCCAACTTACACGTAGACAGAACAAAAATTGAAGCCATGTGGATAAGTTAACATAGACAATTAATGTCAGCAGTCTGCCAGACTGGTCTAACATTAATTCATCTTTTTGCAAAATCCTTCAGAATGTGTTTGGGTTTTTTCCCTTTCAGAAAAAAAACATGTAGGTTTGTGGATTTCTTTTTGCCATGTTACATTCACTGATCTTCAAAAAGTATTAATAACTCAGTAAGAATGTATTTGTATCTTTATCAGTGTTGTGTTAAAGAAATAAAAGACACAGCAACTAGGTAAAGTCTATAAACGGAAATATTATACTTCTGCTTATGCTGGATTGGGTCATGGCATTGCTAGCTTTTCTGTAAGTTAATACGAGTATTCTATATTGCTTAGGTAGAGAAGAGGAAGCTAGATCAATGTGCTGTAAGAGATACTATTTTGGGAAACATCAGATGGAAACAAAATTTAGGTTGGCAAGTGTACCAGCAAAGCAACAAAAATCATACTGTACAGTCCAGCTTTACCTAAGAGCTAAAAGAGACTGCCTTGCACATTTTATTCACTTTTTTATCAAACATAAATGATGATCAGATTGCTTGGACATATATCTATTTTTATATGATACTAAATATAAAATTCAACTTAACTCCAGAGGACTCAGCCAAGCATGATCAGATTCCAGGAACATGATGAAATAACTCTGCAACCATTTGTTGAAATGTGAAAAGACAATCTACATTTGTTTATGTATTTTCATTATCACAATAAGGATCAAAACAACCTGTACTTGAAAAGGCTGACATTCTTTATTGTCTTTTTTATTGTTTAACATTTTTTACGTGAACTATCACAATAAGTGTGTATGAGGTGGTGACAATATTGAATTTGCCCCTTGACCACAGTCAGAATGAGTTTAAGAAAAACCAAGCAAAATCTCATTCCAGGCAAAGCTTCCTATAGCCTGAGAAAGAAAAAGTGAAAGCTTAACATCATAGAGAAAAGTGTGGATATCATTATGCAAATTTCACTTTTGTTCAGTGACAGGCAAATATTACAGTGATGAACAGTTGTCTGTGTTCATTTTTTTATAGTTTATGATTTTTTTCCAAATACCCAGTATGAATTTTAACATAGAATTCATGACAACTCTGCACAAATGTGCATTAAAGTGCATTTAGCCATTTCCATTGCCATAAAATATTTTAGGGTTACATTGGAGTGTTTGAGTACTACAGATTAAATCACGGGTGTGAGGGAAAAGTGTTGCATAGCACTTAAAAACATTCCTATTGTTGCCCTTTGGCTGGTCTATCCTTTTTCCAAGGGGGAGGAAGGCTAGTAATCATCATTTATCTTTTGTAATTGGCAAACGTTCCTGCAGCTAGAGGGAATTGTTAGGCAGTTGCCTCTCAGCTTCTGGGAAATATATACCAATACTGTTTCAGAGCCTTATAGTCTTACTTTTTTTTCTACATAGAAACATATTGCTAATTCTAAGTTTGTGCCTCACAAAACCTGCAGGAGGCAAAATGGCTGCTGTAGTGCAATAGAATTTTTCTCGCCTTGTTACTTAGCTTTGGCCTTAATAATTTTTTTAACAATAATTGACTTTACAGACTTTATCCAAGTTTAGTATGTTATATTTCCCTTCTACTGCTCCTCATACTAGGAGGTTTATTCTAACAAGTAGATTCTACACGTTGAAGGTGCATTTCTGAAGGAGGAAAATAACTCAGGTTCCCCAAGAGTTAATGTCTGGTAGGACAGAGACCTTCTCTTGGTGAGAAAATGCCATTAAAATATGATAGACTTTTTCTCTGTTATGTGCTTGTACAGTGCCCAACACAAAAGTGTCTCAGTCACATGCAAAAATCCATCCAATAGTTTGGTTCAAATTGTTTCAAATTAGATTTTAATGCCAATTTGCAATAAAAAAAATAATAATAATATGGCAATACTATAATTTCTCTGTTATCAGTTTTCAAAACAATTGTCAGAATATTACAGCAGTTGATAGTTATCCACAAGCAGTTAAGCAAGCTATCGCCTACAGCACCATAGAAGAAAATGACAATTAATTTATCCCCCTCTCTTCAAGCCAGTTATTATTACTCTGTGTACAGGCATTAAACCTCTCTCTGCTGTAGACCTGTGACACAGGTGCTTAGAGATCTTGCCGATCTATGTCATTTTAGACTATTGGTTAGGTTCAAGGCCATAATCATATATCATTTTGTATCCAAACCCATGTGCCATTTTGCTGATGAGATGTAGCGTATTCAACTAAACATGCAAAAAATAGGTATTTTCAGGATTAGGCGAAAATAAATGTGAAAGGTCAGTTCAGCTGATGCTGCTTGAGTTTGCAGCTTGTTAATGAACTATATCTGTAATACTCTGGTAACACAAAGAAGCTGAGGACACAGTTCTCTACTGGTAAATGAGAGGCCGAGTTCTTAACTGTTCAGGGGCAAGTTATACCCCCTTGCTGGTAGTAAAATTCTTGGAAATGCTTATGTAGTAAGAGAACTCAGGGTGAGTATAAAGGAATCTAGCCCTAAATTTTCATCATGCATAATTGCATTCTTTCTCATTAAAATCCCACTCTGATTCTAATTAAATTCATAATTGTTCTGCATTTGATGGTATAAACTGTTGTGTAGTGTTGCTGGATGCTATTTAACAGATGTCATCCTCTCCCCAAGAGGCAGTGGTATTTCATTGCTGTGTGAATTGATCCTTCAATGTGAAATCTGAACAGGTCCCCAGGTAGCCAAGCAGGAAGGGGGACGTTGTGAACTAGCAAGAATGAATAAATGAGGTAACTGAAGAGTGTCTCTCAGAATGTATGAGATGTAATTCCTTGTACTTCAATATATTTTAAAAGAGTAATCCAATTTTTTTCCTTCTATCTTCTATTCATAATAAGGTTACAAATTCATACTGTTACTTCAACACACAGTTCTCAAGCTCAGGCTTAGACACAGATCAGTTTTTAGACATTTGCATTCATTTCCTTTATTTGCAGTACAGGTCTTCAGAATTAGCTGCAACCAGTTTGGCCCTTATACACACATACGCAGAGCTGGGAAAGTTAGTCTTCTTGGCTTTTTCAGAAAATCACTTTTTTCAAGCGTGACGATTTTATTCACCACCACTTCCTCTCCATCTCTGGCAAATAAACATGTGGTCCTAATGCTGTTCATCCTGTTTTTTTCAAAATAGTTTTTTGACTGTTTCTGAATTTATTCTACCAGGTTTTCCTGCCCCCATGCTCAATGTCTACCTGGGGACTCACCCACATCCATCTCTGATCAGTTTCTTCCAGTACAAATTCACAGTTTATCAAATCACACAGAAGCCTAATGATCTTCAAACAGATCAGAATTACTTGATTCCTAATTTATATAGCTCAGACTCAGTATTACTAAGCTGAGTAGGGCCTTATATAAGTTTAGGGAATAAAACACTGAAGTACACTGGATAATACAGTATAACACTACTATGAGGAAAAACAGGATTAAGAAATTAAGAGAGGGCAGCAGGATGTCAGTGGGCCAACATAATGTCTAGTTCTTTTTGCATAGCAATAGGTTGAGTCTCAAGATGCTTTGAAATTGCTTTAGGATCCTCAGAGATAGTTGTGTTATAAAACGTATGTTATTATTTACCATACAAACTATCACCAAAATAATTTCTTCTCTCGTATTCATATGTAAATTCTGAGGAATTTGAATAGGAGAATAAAGTTGAGAATGTTCTATTCTAAACATGGACTTCTTAGATATGAAACTTTGTTTATCTATCTAAACCATGTCTATCTATCCTTTGTTCACATTAGTTAAAATCAGATATACCAGAGAAAATCTTTCCAAAGGGTACATAGAATTGATTCAGATTGATTTCAGATAAAATTCTTAACTATGGGCTACTCATCGTGAATGGTGGGTATTAGTGGTTACTAATATTATTCAGCATTCGCAGCTCATTATGAATTATGAATACTGCCCCACTGTCTATGGGTCCTGCCATGGTTATTTTTTCAATAATGTGAAATGTCTTTTTTAAAAACAAAGGGCTGAGGTCTCCTTGCCTTTCTTTGATAGTGCCTCTAACCAGCTGCTAATTTTAATGGCTGTGTCCTGAAAATCCTATTCCTCTCTCAAACTTGGCTAACAAAGTCAGATGGACAGGTGATTTTGAGATGCAGTGGAGATACACATATCTTGTTTGCTTATAGGAAACCAGGCAAAAATGCTTAGTAAAGAATAAAAGGTTAGTGCTAGTTTACATTACTTAGCCAGGCAAATACAAAGGTGTGCAGAGGATCACTAACTCCTTTGCTGTCATTTTTTGAGTAACTAGCCATGCTAGCTGTCCCATGGTCTGTTTCTGTTGGCAGTTTGGAGAGCTAGAAGTAATCACAGGGATGGTTCTGTCCCGTTTCTGCATCACATGCAGAGTCAGGCTAGCGGGCTTGTCTAAAGTGAAGTCTTGTCCTAGTTAATGGATGGTACAATATAAAAACATTTGCAGACCTGCTAGACAGGAATGAGGATTCCTCATACCGTTGCCATTTCTTCCCTGTTCTTCATGGAATTGCAGAGCTCATTGCTTTTCCTCCTAACCAGGACTTGATAGATTAAATGCCACAAGTGGGTAAAATGTTGATGAGAATTCAGATACAGTAATGGTCTGTGTTGGTTTGTGCCTGTATGTCGTAGAGAGTTCTACTTTTCTGGATTATTTTTAATATTTTTTTCCTTTGGGACATAGAAGTTAATATTTTATATTCAGATCTGTTGATTAGGGTTCTTTGCTGCCACATTTTAGTCAATGTGCCATTCTTGGAAATTTTCCTTAAGCTCTAAAAGAAAGTATTGTACCACTGTGAAATTTTATTAAATAAGAATAATGAGTTGGAATGAAACTAGAATATTATTTGCACAAAAACTTTTCCCTGTTTTGCCTGCCTCCAGATATTTTGAAGTCCATATAAGTGAGTAACAGAAACATACACGCCACAATAAACTACAGAAATTGACAGTGTCACACAAGAGTGAAATAATCAATAAATAAATATCCTTGCTTTGAAAAGGTCTTGTAATTATGCAAGACATGTATGACAGTAACATTAAAATAGCTTGTCAAAACATCAAAATACAGACAGTTCTGATTCACTGGAACAATTATGTACTTTGTGCCTGATAAACAACTTTAGAAGACCAGTCACACACAATGAGGAGCATAGGATGAAAGATTATGTTATCCTGTGATAAATGAGTCTAGTTAAAATTCTTTGCATGGCTGAAATGACCACCTGGGGAATCAATGTACCTTCAGGAACGTATCATCAAAAGCATTGCTGTCATTAGTTTAAAAAAAAAAAAAGAGAAAGAAAGAGAAAAAAAAAAAAAGAAAAACTAAGAAGATAGCACTAGCTAAACTAGTAGTTAATGTGGCTTTAAGGTAGTCCACAAATCTAGAAGGAAAAAAAGTCTGGATAGCTAGAACACTTTGAAAAAACAGGGTAATCCAAATCTTAACGTGATAATCCATAAACAGATGAATATGCTCAGGTGCTGAAATGAAAAGTTAGACAATAAATGTCATTTTGCTCTTGTCCACTTGGCATACTTCAGGCATTTGTTCTAAACTCCTACTTTCTATGCTTAAAATAGACTGAGAATCACAGAATAAATGAGAATGGACAGGACTTCTGGAGGTCATCTGGTCCAAACCCTGCTCAAAACAGACCAAGGCCAGGTTGCTCAAGGCCTTGTCCACTGATTTAATGAGTGAACGGAGACTCCACAGCTTCTCTGGACACTGGCCCCAGTGTCTTCTACCCTCATTACGAATATGTCTTTTCTGTAATATCTAATTTGAACTTCCTTTGATTAAACTTGAGTCCGCTGCCTCTTACCCTGCCGCTGTGCACAGTGGCTCCACGTGATGGCAGGGAGTAGAGAAGACAGAGCCAGACTCAGTGCCCAGCGATAGGAAAAGAGGCAATGCGTGCAAACTGAAATACAGGAAATTCCATTAAAACTTAAAAAGATAGTTTTTTACTGTGAGTGTGATTTAATACTGGAATATGTAGCCTACAGAGGCTGTGGAGTCTCCATCCTCGTGGACGTTTGAAACTCAACCGCACATGGCCCTGAGCAACCTGCTGTAGCTGATCTCCAGAGTTGCTTCTGCCTCAGCCATTCTATGTGAGTCTGTGATTTTAAAATCAATCTGTTACAGTACAAACAAATCTGACAGTTACTGTAATCTGATAGTGATTATCACTTGGGGTAAGGGGATCAAATTTTCTTACTTATGTTCATCCTGTGGAATGCCATTAATGGAGACATTCTCTCCTCACATTTTTAATTGGATTTATATATCTAAGGCTTAAATGTTCAGGCTAACCTTTCCTAAAGTATCTGCCTCAGGCAATTTGTTTGGCAGAATTCAAGCAAGAGTACTTAAATAATTAGAAAACTAAAATTTCACAAATGTTATGCAATGATGCAACTGTGACACATGCTGAGAAACAAGTGGCTGAAGTCTGGTTAAGGGTTGGCTATGATTGCAAATGTATCACTGTTGTGTTATCCTGGTTTGCGCCATAGGGAAAAGAACAATTGCCTTTGACAAGTTAAAGCTTGAACAATGTTGGTTTGGATATGATCAGTAGAAGCTCATTGAGAACTAAAATTTAGCAGATGTGTCGTATAGATACACATATTTAATACAAGTGTCTTTTCTGCTGAGCATGCTCTGGACCAAAGGCTTGGGCAGGTTATCCAGACCGCTCTCTGAAGCTGATGCTGCAGACTGAGGTGACACATGCACAAATAAACAGAGTAAGGAGAATATTTCTGCTGTCCTTTCCATACATTCATTCAGAAAATCTGGAGGAGGAAGAAGCAGTAGTCTGAGAGAGATGACCCTTTTCCTTCTACCCAGCTAAGATGGCCGTTCTTGTAGTTTTTCATTGTTTCTGTGAAATCTGTCATTATGTCACAGTAAGGAATGTCCTCCTTGAGGTAAACATCCCTCCATGTCATGTCTGCAGCCCTAGCTCCTATAATTATCATCTTAGTTTTGTCAATCCTGTTTTTATTTGAAATGTCATCTGAAAAACTGTTGGTTATTCTCTTTATTTCTTTGATACAGGTTTTTCTAGGTCATTTTGAAAATTGTAACTTTTCTTCTCTTCATCCTGAGGGGGTGAAACCACAGCAGGAGCCCCTGTCTGATCATTTTCTTTTATCAAAACTGATGCTCAACTCTGCCTTAGCAAAGTTAAAGGCTTTTTCCCTACATACTACGAATATTCTGTGTCCCTTTATTTTTCATCAGAAACCCTGTGCTAGAACCCACAGTTCATATCAGAACATGGCAAATACCTGCATGTACTTCTGTGGCCCTTGGCCACTCTTCTATGGGTATACAAAGGAGTACGATATTCAGAGGACTCAGGAAATGGATCTTTTTTCTGGACAAAATTTCTGATGTAAAAATGCTCAAGCTGGCTGCTAAAAATTCCTTTATTCACCCATTCTCTTCCTTCTTCATCCATTCGCTTGGGCAGAGATAGAGTACTGAGACAAATATACCTTGCCAGGATTTGCTTTCTTCTCCTTAAAATTGTGATGTTACATCCTGGTTTTCCATGCTGGGTTGCCCTGGGCATCACACAAATAAAAAGTATCACTGTGACCCCAGTTTCTTTCTGAAATTTCAGCTTCATCTAATTTTCTGTAACTTTTTTTTTTTTTCAAAGTTCAAGGTTGACTAGATCTTAGCTATTTTCTATGTTTTGAAGAAAACAAAATATATTTTTTTTGCCACTCAGATTGAGTCATCTTATTTTGACAATTCTAGATGGGGAATAGTACAGGTGTTTTCCTAGTCTGTATAGAAAATTCATGGTTTTGTTTCCAACATAGAGTTTGTCTTCATGTGTTAGGTCACCTCTCAGCTTTTCCAAGAGTTACTGGGTAAGATCAACTGAGCTGAGGCTACAGCTAGATATTCCTAATTTATGCACAGGGCATCCATCCTATCCACTGACAAGAAAATACAGTACTTGATTATAAAATAAAAAATTATGTGTATATAGAGAAGGTGGATTACAATTGAAACATTTCCTAATTTCAGAGAAATTGTCTTTGCTTCAATGTGTGTATGAATGTAGACATGAAGACACGTTATATGAAGACAAATATAAAGCTCTGAGGTTGAGACCGCCAGCTCTGGAGTGTGTGACTGGCTTCTTGCACCTGCATGAAGCTTTTTGATTGCATTGGGATTTTTTGTGACCACACAACTCTGCAGGCTTTGTGGTTTGTAAAACTGGGGGCTTATTTTCTATTTTCAAGGTGTGGCGTACTTTCCAGGTTTGAATTTTGGTTTTGATAGCCAGAACAAAGAGAAGACACATTTAAACGACAGCATTGAAAAATTTCAGAATACATTGTATGTTTTCTCAGTATAGGATCCTGGTTCATTTCTTTATTTCTTTGTCCTGGCAGTACCCTAATGATTAAGTTGTTTTGCTAAAATGAAGTTTTCCCTAGATTCCGTAAGATACTTCCTCATTGTTTTCTCCTTTGACCCTTTGGCAACACTTTCTCATTCCTAATATTCCATAAAGTATATAGACACAGAAGAAAAAACTCATCAAGTGTATTTCAATTTATCTTTCATCTTAGTGCTCATCATTAATCATAAGTGGTGCGCACAGGTAAATCTTGATTTCCTTGGTCTTTTATATTTCTTGTATTTTATGATACACAGAGCTGTGTGATACCAGCTCAATGGAGTCATCATAATAATACATTCATGTGCATCGAACTGTCTTTGCTGTTTATTAATCTTTTAAATGCTCAATCTTCCTGCATCTGATTGAATCCCTGTTCCATTATTTACTGTTAAATATCCTCTTCATTTGATTAGAATAGTACTTGCTGTTTTGCTGTCTTCTGTCTTTTATTTTTTGAAGCAAATCTCTGAGGCTACTTTAACTATCATAGTGTATGTTATGAACGTTAATTTCAAATAGGAAATCTGGTTTTCAAAAACTTTAGTTTGGGGTTTTTTGATTGGTTTGGGTTTTCTTTTATTCTCTGCCTGCATTTAAGAAAATGATAAGACGAGTTAAAAATGGGTGCTGATATTAATTTCTATCTCACAGCAACCCAGCAATGCCTGCCTTTTATCTTTCTAAGGGGATTTATTTGGAACAAGCATTTTTTGAGTATGCCTTTGAAGGTGCTTTATGCTAAAAAATGTGCGGTACTGTTTTCCTTTTAAAAAAAGGCAAATGGAAGAGTTATTTCTTTAACAGGCAGTCCCTAGAAACAGCAATTTTTCGTTTGTGCAGAAATTTAATTCAAGTACCAAAGCTGTCTCCTTTGAAATCCATATTTATGCATCCAATAAAAAGGAGACGGATGTCTTTCTGAGACTTCTACCAGTTGAAGTAAAATGCTGCAAATTACCATTCAAGGAAGCCACGGCTTTTTTGCACTGAAGGTAGTTCGAGCACATTAAGGTTAATAATGCCTACCAACAATTAAGATGTAATCAGAAATAAAATCAAGGGATTATGAAGTAAGCGAAGCAAAGCCTCTCCCCGGTGAGCAAAAGGCTTGTTTCTGATACATGTTTCAAACAAGGGTGTAAGGGCGGGCTCTGGTTTAGGAGCCCACCCCTGGTACGGCTGGCCAGCAAAGCCATGGTGAGCCAGGCAGCAGCTGCTGCCCCATTCCCTGCCGCTGCTGCCCAGTGACCAGCCACGCTGGAGGAGATACGCCCCATCCTCACACTCCAAACAGCAGTACTCCCCAAAGGAGCCTGCCTGGGATCAAGAAAAGAAAATACGAGCTCCTAACAAAGATGAATGAAAGCCAGGGCAATGATCTCATAACTTCAGTAGCTGTCTTGGGAATATAAAAGCAACCGTAGCTTGCTTCCCAGCCAGAGCAGTGATCACACTGCCCTTTTCGCCAGAAATCATTTTCTCCTTCCCTCACTCATATTCGTATCCTAAAAGACAGTTCCCTAAAAAAATAAAAGCTATTATTAGGTTTCCATGTTGTAGTACCAAGTTAAGCTTTAACTTTTCCTGTTTGAATCAGTGAGCTGTCTTACATTTGGCACAGTATTTCAATGATGGTAAAGTATTTCAGTAAAACCATTTAGCTGAGCAGGGTACCCATTGCTGCTTATCACAGTAGAATTTAAATTACAAAGCATTGGGACTCTTTGCAGAAGGATCTCTGAAGATGGGTATTCATTATTGCAGATTCCCAATGACTTCTGAGTATCTCTAGCAGGGCTGGCACTTAACATGGAGATACATTGAACCATATTAGAATTAAATAGTCATTGAATCGGGATGATAAATATGAAGTAAAATCTGGTATTCCATAATATTGCAGGAACTCTGAGCTGCTCTGCTGACTCTATGCTACATATATATTCACATATATATGTATACAGCTCAATTTAGAAAGGTACGAATGCTGAACGGATGTTGTCAGATAATTCATCATGCCAGAAGAACTCCTAGATGCAAATTTTTATTTTATGGAACATATTCTCAGCTGATGTAAATATATCTTTTTGTTCCACAGACTATTGACCCAAATAATGTAAAACACAGAAAGAGCAGAAACATTCAGTTTTCTAGCTCTCTTGAATACTCTACAATTATTTCTGTTTTTTCAAAAATTAAGAAATGTGAAGAAAGAGGAAACTATATTATCAGACTACCTAGCTGAATAATTTTCACTCTGTTTATATTTTTGAATAAATTCTTTGATGCATTTTCCATTATTTTCTGGTATAGATGCAGCTTAATTGTAGTAGTTTATTTTTGAAAAAATATGTTGATTATTTGATGAGTTTCATAAATTATTTTGTATACAAGACTAGACGAATAAATTTTTTCTTGGTCACCTTGCTCTAATTAGCGTATTAAGAAGTGATGTTGTCAGGGTTGTGAACATTCTAACATAGGAAAAATGGCTACTGACACAATGCCTAGATGCATATATTGCAAATGCTCTTGTGTCGCTGTCCTCTAATTAAATGCAGTCCTCAGGTCAGAATATGATTAGTTGTCAAGTGACAATTTAAGAGGCTAGAAGTACATGTTTGTGCTGAAACTAGACCAGGAGTTCTTCAGCGTTATTTGTAGTGCATGAGCAGTGCTTTTAATGACTTTTTGACAAGACTTTCACTGCCATTCAACAACAGCATTGCTGTATATAACGTCAGAAATTTCATAATGCAGACGTAGTGTGTTATAACTTTGGGTTTAGTTTATTGAAACAGAAAATCTCACATGAACGCATGCACTGCCAGAGAACTCACAGAGAAAACATGTAAGGACAGTAAAAGGATAAGTAAAATTGCCAGGAACCACTGGAGGTATGTAGATTTGCCTTGCTTGTGTAACACAGAGCTTGATGAAACCAGGAAAAAAAAAAAACAAAATGGTTTGTTATCTGTGTTGTTGGATTTTTGTAAACATAACAAAGTTGTGTCTTGTGTTCTCTAAAAAAGTCATACATCTTGCTTTTGGTTTGGTTTGGGTTTTCCTTTAAAAAGTGCTTTTGTTAGAAAGAAGGCATAGGAACAACCCCCGGCAGCAGTGTGTGCTGGGAGCCGACCGGCTGGAAAGCAGCTTTGCAGAAAAGGCCCTCAGGGTCCTGATGGACACTAAGTTTCACACAGGAAAATTTGTTGCTGGATTTTTTTTTTAGTCTTGATATGGATTGTTTTACATTAGGTATGTACATAGTATTTTTTTCTTAATGGAATAAATGTCTCACAAGGTGTATGAATGATATTTCTTTTTTACATGGTTTTCCTGAGATGTTTTATGACTATTGCAGAATTAATCAATATCAATGACTAGATAAAGAATATGTTTTCCTCTGACCTGCAAGAATATATGCTTTACTAGTTTGTTTTCTGCATAACATGAGAGATTGTGCATGTACCATTTTCAAAATCCCACTCCACAGATCTTTGAAATCCTAAGGGTTTTTTAAATTATTGGCAAGAAAAGAGAACTTGACATTTGAGATACTTTTGTGTAACTTCATCCTGAATGTAAAAAAGCATGTGTCCCTAAACACAGAGGAATCTGTTCCAATTTATAGATTACAATGATTGTTAGGTAAGTCTTCAACTTACAAAGACATAGTGTGCAAAAACAGTAGCTCCATCAGGGCCATTTTATGTGTATATGCACAGGGATTCTCATACTGAGTTCACTTACATGGTCAGGACCATGAAGGCAATAGGCAAAAAACATTTTTAGCCTTCCTAACATAACATGGAAAAGTATTTTAATTCTAAACTTCGTGGACAAGTTTGTCAGGGGTCAGTGGAGAGGCTGTGAATGACCGTGTGTTCAAGACCTCACATCTCTGCCATGCCCCTTTCATCCAGGGCCCGAAACTTTGCCCTCAGGACAGGAGCTGCTGTGCAAAGTAGAGGAGAATTGGGGTACCCCTTTCTGTCTCCAGAACCCATTGGGACTCCTAAGCCCCCGCAGTCATGCTCACATGGGCACAGACAGAGAGCAGCTCTGCTTTATTGAGAGACACTACAGAGGACAGGGAGGAATGGCAGGAAACGGGTCTACTTTCAAGTTCTCCTGCTCCCTTTGCTCTCTTATCTAGCGACAAGGCAAGGCATTAGGATGGGGGGGACACGAGGGGGTTCTGACAAGCAATACGATAGGTCATGAAACACAGACTATACCAAAGAGGCATGAGCACCCACTTTTTTTATGTATGTTTATGATTACATACATTTACAATTATGACTCTCTCATGGTACTAGAATTCTTGCTTGCTAATAGGCCACAGTAAATTTAAAATGAAATCCTGAAATCTAGAATAATTTCTTCTACATTTTTCCCTTAGTGGTATATAGACACAAGAAAAAATTTAAAAAAAGAGTGCAGAATTCACCAGCTTTATACTTGGACTGGGTACTCATTGCAAGATTTTTTGACAGTTCTGATATTTCTGTCAGATTAAGCTAGACATGAAAATATTTTTTTGTATAGGTTGTTTTAAATTTATGCATTTTTTTAAAGTACAAAGTCCCTGGTCTATGAGGGAGAAAAACCAGCATGTTTGTAATGAGTGATTGCTATTTAGATAAATTCAGTTTCAAATATGGTTAGAGTTTCCCCATTTTAAAATTGAGATGCTCTCTCCATTATCTGAGAAATCTTTCAGACTGAATGAACTTGATGTGCTTCCTTGTGCCAAGAGCAGTTTAGCAGATTCAGGACTACAGTAACAGCTGAATAACCTTCTCACTTTACCGGGGACAAGATGATACGTGCTTGTTTTCCCCAAGGATATTCTCTGATCTCTGGCCTGACTCCCTATCTAAAAGGTGTTTATAGCAGAGAAAGGGCACTCGGGCTTTGGGCAGAGGTGGTACCAGAAATGATGCTAATGCCTAACTTTGACTGTATTGTCACCACCACAGGGTTAGCCAGGGAGAGCAGGAGGGGGTCTTCTTCAAATTGAAATTGAGAAATGTGGCAAGAAGGGTGTTTAAGAAGCCAGTGTTTTTTTACGGGAGCTAGATGTGTTTCCTATATTCGTTGAAGGTTAATTTGCAAAACCCAGCTGAGGTTCCAGCTTTCCCAAACCTCAGGGCTTGAGCTGTGTCTAGGAATGTTTCTGGCCAATCAGTCATAGAAACAGAGTTTTCAATCTTTTTTTTTTTTTTCATCTGTAGCGGTAGAAATTAGCCGTGTCAGAGGAACTATTGTGTTCATACATCCTGAAAGTCATAGAGAAATTTTTATTCATTCCATGTTATAGTGATTGCATCTTCAATTAATTTATGGATCTGGATGTATTTTTATATGTATGCAAGCAGGGATAAAATAATACCTGAAAGATTAAAGAGAGAAGGAGAGTAGAGAGATGAGATGATGTATTATTTACCATATAGGACAAATCTGTAGAATAAGAATTCAATCCTTAGTACTTCATAGTGGCATATTATTCAACAGTACTTCTAGACAGTAAAGGCTAATCTAAAATCTGTGAGGCAGAAACAAGCAGTAATATTTCACAGTTACAGCCCACTACATCCTTGCTTTATGTGCCTTTCTAGACCTGTATGTACCAACTTGCTGGATATGAGTGGGATTCTGAATGTTGCTGAGGAGTAAGTTATTTATCTGATAAATAGCCATATATCAAGATTTCATACAGTCCTAATTAAAACTACTATTCGTATTTTATATACGGAATACGTGTAACCATGTTTTGTAAAATGCATTGGGATTATACATCAAAGAAAAAGTTTTTCTAGGTTTAAGAAGCAGCATTTGAGTCGTTGCACAATTATTTTCTTATTTCATAATAGCGGATATGTAGGACTGTCTCATCAACTGAAATCTAGTACTCTAGCTTCATGGCAGGCAAGTGAATCAGTGCCATTTTTAAATCAGGGAGTGTCTGGCCCAGCAGGCATTCTTTCTTTTCCTGTAGCTTATAAAAAGAATAAAGTTCTTAATCCATCATTCAGCATGGAGAAGAGAAAAATGGAATATAGTATTACCTTGACCTTTATAGCACCCTGGTAATATAATTTCCTGAGCACTCATCTTCTTTCAGGAGTTCAGCAACCTGCTTGAGAGCAGAGAATGGGGCCAGACCCTCAAACCACAGCGTGTTGAAAGACTGCAGCATATATAACATCATCTAGTGCACTGCACTGGCACTTCTGGAATTAACGCTTGTGAGTTTTCATTACCCTCATAGCCATAACAAATACCGGGTATGGTACAGTATTAACCCATTCTCATGGACCTAACAAGAATTGGAAATGGCAAAACTTAAACCCTATTATTGATTTTCACTGGGGCTTGACCCAAAACATAGAAAAGTTGCCCTGCTCTTTTGCAGCGGAGGAAGAAATACCTGCTTGCACACCCAGTTAAAACAGTGTTGCCTTTAAGCTGTACAAATCTTAAAAAGCATGCCTTCAGGAACCCTATATTGTAATTTTGTTGGTGCTGTCTGCCACATCAGGTGTTTTTAGGTCACTTTGAATTATTTTCAAAATGTTACTCAGATGGCAAGGTTTAGTAATCAGCGTACTGGCTGTATTGGAATGGCCAAGAGGCCAGTCAAGAGTTACGATGGGCTGTGTTTGGTGCTGTGCAGGAATGGCTGGATAAGAAAGACTCAGGGCCTTGAATTGGGGATATTAAATATATGGTTACAGGACACATCAGACTTGTAAAAGCTTTTCCTCTTGTTTACTCCTGAACTTGGAAAGGATCCACCATAGGGTAACTGATTTGGCGACTCAAAATTCAGAAAGACTAGGGCCTAGGTGGAACGAAGAATAATTTTGGGGGTATTAATATTCTGATGTGGAAAAATAGCTGACCTAAAAAATTAGCAAATAAGGGAACCTTTTGTCTTTGCGTCACTGTAGGGAGGGTGCTTCCCAAAATCCATTCCCCACCCTGTGCGTGCTAAATCTGCAGAGCCAGTCACAACTTTTTAATAGGTTCTTCCTTCTTTTACACCAGTGAAATTAAAAAAAAATATGTTCCATTTGTAGTGCAAAACCACTTCTATATGTTGTTTGTGTAAAAATAGGATACAGAATTTCTCAGTCCATTTTAGATGCTTTACAACTTGAGAATGAAAAATTCTAGATGGCCTTAATATCGTGAATATTTCCAAATAAAGATACTTGTGAAATCGCTAGTTGCCATCCTACCTGGGAGGCTGGTATAAACTGCCATAGCTCTGCTGAAGTCGGTCAGTGCCCTGAATTTTCTACCTAACAACGCACAGGATATGCCTTGAAGCGCCTGAATGGAAGAGTGGCAAGTGACTCACACTCAAAGTTTATGACTTTATCTCAAACATAAATTTAAAGGCTTATTTCCCCTTGGAGTTTACTGAGGAAGTATTTAATCATAGAACAATAGGGAGAACAAAAGCCAGTTAAGATGCCTGACACCTATTTCATAAAATATTTAGACAAAGTACATTAAGGAACAGATGACTTTGAAATGAATGGGACCAGCACACTAGTGCAGTTGACTGCTTTTAACACAGTATGTTCACGGAGGATATTCTAAGAAGGAACTGCAGTGCAATGGACTTCGGGTGCATATACAGTTGTCACATATGTTTCTGCAGATAAAGGAACAGGATCTAATGTTAGGGCACTTACATGTTGGCAAATAGAATATACAGTATTCCATATTATATATACTAAGTTGAAACTTTGAAGGAAATAAGCAGAAAAATGCTGAGCAGCTTTTATAAAAAGGGAGTGTTGTTTAGCTTTAAAAAACAATGTACATTGAATGGCCTGTATGTCAACATGTATAGTATTTTGACAAATTAGATGCACCTCAATATTTCACTTGAATTCCCAGAGCTACTAATTGAGCTTGACTTTTCCAGTAAGATTAAGTAAAGGAAAAGAAAATCCAGAAGCTTAGACAAATCACAAATAGCTAATGCTGCAACATACATTAACCAGAATTTAAAGATTTAAAAACAAAAACAAAAAGGCATTCTCAGGTCCTAAATATATCCTAGGAATGCTAAATTAATTATATGACTTTAAAATTAGCTGCCTGTTGATTACAGCTGGGGTTCTACGTTGTTTCCTTATTAAGATCTTAAACATAGACTTGGTTTACATTTTGGCTCTCAGGATTTATTAATTCCTGTTTTAAGTTTTATTTGAATCCATGACAAAAGGGTTGCAATAAACAGAACTGTCTAATATTGTTACTGATGTTAATTGCAAAACAGGTTAGGAACAGACACTGTTAAAAAAAAATATAAAAAGAATACCATGGATATGGGGAATGCCAGTGTGGATATAGAGAATGCCAGTAAACATGTTTACCAAGGTGAAAAGATAAAACCACAAAATATTTAATAAACTAAAGTAGTCTGAGCCAAAACATAACCTTTTTGAAGATTCAGCCAGACCTTGATTGGAAAAGAAATAGAAGAAAAAACAGCTGCAAGACCCAAAGGGAGATGTGAGATTAGGGTCAAGTACAGCATGTATTTTAAAACTCAAAAAATCTAATACTGAATAAAACATGCAACAAAGCCATCCTGTTATTTTTTGGGAAACAATCTAATCTGTGTATCAGTTTTTACTCTCAGTGGTGGTCTGTGATTAACAAGCAGAATTTAGTTCTGTTGACTGTTTCAGGTGAAAGACTGAAGTCCGGTCCATGATAAACTTTATCATTTTAATTTCTGATGCAGACTTGGAACATGACACCCAGACTCTGGTTTACTACATATCATTATGTGTGTTTTTTTAGTTTGTTTTCTTTTTTGTTTGAATTTGACTGCTTGGTTTTTTACTTCAGGGATTTTTTATTGTTTTTTTTTTTTTTTAGTGATTTAAGTACTCAGAGGAGCTCAAATCAGATTGCATTGAATTTCTTCTAAACATAGACTTTGATTTGATTTATCCTTATTAATTCTGATATTTTGTTACTCTAAATGAACAGTGAGTCTTAAATAATTCAGTAAAGGGATTTCTGATACTCAGATAAAAATAGTATATATACAACAAAGAAATATCAGTTGTTTCTGAGCTGTTCAACAGAGAAAGTACAAATCATCTTGAAATATTTTCAAACCTTAGATTATACTCATTTATAATTCCAACTACCATGGAGAATTCAAAGGCTCTTATTCACCTCTGATTTGAATAGTATTATGTCAGTGTGTTTCCTTGGGATAGAAAAGAGGCTTTAATGAAGATACATAAGTATATTCTTTATTGACTCAAGACTTAACATGTATTAAATTAAGATTTTTCACAAGTCCCTCATGAACAAACCCCCTTGTTTTTTCATGTACGTATTTTGCTTTACATTAAAATTTCATGCTTGACCAACTGGATAAACTTCTATGATGAAACGACTGGCCTGGTAGATTAGGGGAGAGCAGTGGATATTTCCTACCTGGGCTTCAGGAAGGCCTTTGACACTGACTCCCATAAGATCCTCGTAGGCAAGATCTTGATGTATGGACTGGATGAGCAACGAGGTGGATTGAAAACTGACTGAAAGGCCAGACCCAGAGAATGGTGATCAATGGCACAGTCTAGTCAGAGGCCAAAAACTAGTGGTGTACCCCAGCGGTCAATACTGGGTCCATCTTCATTAATGATCTGGATGAAGGGACAAAGTGCACCCTCAGCAAGTCTGCTGATGACACAAAACTGTGAGGAGTGGTTGATATACCAGAGTGTCATGCTGCCATCCAGAGGCTGACACCTCAACAGGCTGGAGAAACAGGCTGACAGGAACCTCATGAAATTCAACAAAGGGAAGTGCCAACTCCTGCCCCTGGGAAGGAACAACCCCGTGCACCAGTATATGCTGGGGGGCAACTGCCTGGAAAGCAGCTTTGCAGAAAAGGCCTTGGGGGTCCTGGTGGACACCAAGTTGAACGTGAGCCAGCAATGTGCCCTTACCACAAAGAAGGCTAATGGTATGGTGGGCTGCATCAGGCAAAGTATTGCCAGCAAGTCAAGGGAGGTGGTCCTTCCCCTCTCTTCAGCACTGGTGAGACATATCTGGAGTGCTTTGTCCAGTACTGGGCTCACCAGTACAAGAGAGGCAGGGGCATACTGGAGCGAGTCCAGGGAAGGGCCACAAAAATGATTAAGAGACTGAAGCATCTGCCATATAAAGAGAGGCTGGGAGAGCTGGGACGGTGCAGCCTGGAGGAGAGAAGGATCAGGAGGGACCTTATTAATGTTTATAAGTACATGAAGGGAGGGTGCAAAGTGGATAGACCAAGGCTCTTTTCAGTGGTGCCCAGGACCACTGAGACAATGAGCACAAACTGAAACACAGAAGGTTCCCTCTGAACACCGGGAAACACTGCTTTACTGTGAGGGTGACAGAGCACTGGCACAAGTTCCTCAGGGAGGTTGTGGAGTCTCCATCCTTGGAGGTATTCAAAAGCAGTCTCAACATGTTTCTGTGCAACTGGCTCTGGGTGACCTTGTTCAAGCAGAGGGGTTAGACTAGATGACCTCCAGGGGTGATTCTGTGATTCTGTGAAGATTTTGTTTCAAATTATTTTTTTAATTCAAGAGACAAGAATGAAACAGTGGTGACGTGTGAAATGCACACTGGTCATCCTAAACCAGAAATTTTCTCACAGAAGTAACAGAAATGTCATAAAAGACATTGGCATGAGCTAGAAATCTTGCTTAGTTTTCTTCAGTTTACCTCTCTTCTTTCCTCCTCCCTATCTCACATTACATTCATAACAGAAATAGGATACAGCCCCTCTCTTTCTAGGCAGGGAAAGAGTTCGCTGAAACCAAAACATTTCTCTCCTTCAGCCTTTCTCCTGTCAAAAGATGCTGAGAAGAGGACCCAAGTATTTCAGAGCTAAATGCCTCCATGTAGACATGTGTCTGGTAAGGAGCAGCTTCTTCCTATTAGCACCCAATCTGCCTTCTTCGATGTGGAAAGAGAGTAGCTGCTCATCCAAAGGCTGTGCCACTATAGCTGCTGATTAATTTTCCCTTTCTATAGGTGAGGATTGTGTCAATTACTTTTCCAAACAGTAATTGATGCCTGAACACAGTTTTCAGATTTCAAAATTTCAACAAAACATTTGGTTTGAGTTGTAGGAGTAATGGCATTTTACAGGATACAAACCTGTCTGAAGAGGGAGTCAAACTCATACATAGCTTTAATTCATAGGTAAGGCAGTTTAGGGCAACAGTGCCCTGAGCAGTTTCTCTGGCTTTATGTGCAAAACAAATAATTCAGAAATGCTGAGCACCCACAATGTTTATTGCAGTCCCCATTAGACAGAGGCTTTCAGCCCCTTCGAAATTCCCTGGAAACCTAAGAACTAATTTGAACGTATTGTCTCCAAATGGTTTCTGTGATAGACTACAAGGTTAAAAAGGTTGTTTGTTTTTAATGTTTGCCGTATATTGCAATGCAATTTTTTCCTTATGTCTGAAGTTTTAAAAAAACCCAAACTTTTAAAGCTTCATCCCTCCCCAGCTTCCCCTCCCTTCCTTCTCTCCCCCACCATGCCCTCTCACCATCTTTTTTTTTTTTTCCTTTCAGCTCTAATTGACATTTATGAATTTGATGATCAACTGACAAGGTTTTTGAAAAAGATTAGATACTCAGCTATCAGGAGGATCATGTTTCTGCACAAATCACTGCTTCAGCATACTCCCGTCATTTTAATGAGGCACATTCTTTTGAGCCGGCAAGTTGCAATTCCACCACCCAGAGCCTCACTCTGAGGTATTTTTATAATGTCACATTTTTTTGTTATAATCCTTGCTAGTTGGCACCATTTGGCACATGCTTCCCTGCAGGCTATTTCTAATCCCATTACTGTGGAAGTGACTCAGTTTGTAGCTTTTTTAGCACATTTGAGGGAACATCTAAGAGACACTTTGGTCTCCATCAGAAATGTCCGCCTTTATCTAGAGTTTCCAGCTGTGTTTAGCTGAAATCCAGTGAGAAAATGCTGTTTTAAAGGTAAAGAGTAGATAAAGCAAATTTTACATGTTCACCTTGGTAATTAGGAATGCAGTGATGGATGGAAAGCTGCCAGAAGAGTTTCATAGTTTTCAAATAGAAGTATAGATCAAAATTAATCAATTGTTTGGCTTTTTAAATCCCCATTTGTTGTTCAGTAAAAAGAAAAGGACTGCAATTTACATCTAACATCCCCTGCTGCTACTAATTGAAGGGTTTGTTTTCTTCTTTAGAAATTCATAAAGTATGCTTGTTACCACAGAATTGTTATTATTCTTTATTCTCTGCAGTCTTCAAGCTAATTCATAATGAACTGTCTTAATGAGAACTTTGGGATGTTACAGGATTTTGAACTTTAGGGAAATGGTTCATTTCTAATTTTAAAGAGTATATGAACAGCTGTACTGGATCCAGTTGAAGGTCCAGTTCGACTGGCCTCTTGTTTTGCATGTGGCCATTAGCAGATGGTTAGGGAAAGAGTATAAAATATTTCCTGTGCTATAACCTTCTGACTTTGGTTGTTACAGCCTTTCCTGAAGCGGAGGTTCATATCTGAAGTGGAAGTATCCATATTTGTGTTTTATACTATTCACAAACCTTTCTGTGAATTCCCTTAACTGCTTTTGAAGACATCAAGCTTCTGACGTCCCATACATCCTGTGGTAAAAGATTCCACAGCTTAATTATCTATCCTGTGGAAAAAGTACTGTCCTTTCTTTTTTTTCAAACAGCTCTGTGGTAACTTAATTTGATGTCCCTAGTCATATTCTGAGGAAGAGAAAAATCTTCCCTATTTACTCACCTTATAAATTTTATCAGTTTCTTTGAAATCACGCTAGTACAGTCAGACATCTCTTACTCTTTTCCCAAAAGTTATCTATTTTCAAAAAAAGTTAGAAAGACTTAAACTTTTTAACTTCTTTATACTTTTATTTTGCTTATCTTCCTATTTCTTACTTATACGTCCTTTTTTTGAATTGGGCTATGATAGGCATATGCAGCATTTAAAATTCATACATTAAAGAGATTTATCCAGTGGTATGAACTTTTAGTTTGTTCTTTATTTGTTCTCTATTCTTTTCCTAATATTATATGCTCCTTCAGACTACAGCTGAACATTAAACTGAGAAGTATAGACAAATATCCACAAGATCTTCAAAACTTCTTTAATGGGAGGTAGAAACTGAGGTGTTTTTCCTGCACATTTCTATTACATTTACCACTCTATTACTTAAATCCAGTATCATGAGAACATTTTATGACTTTTAATAGTCCATTTTAATTTTGACCCACCATTAATAAGTACCAGTTTGTTCATCTCCCTATCCACTCGCCTGCCCAGATTATTTATGGACATGTTGAACATTAAGATGTCTTTGCATAAGAGCTCTGCAGTGCTCTTCCTGTGGTAAACTTCTCCTCACAATAAATACTGGCTATTTTGTTTCTTGTGTTTAAACCTCTGTTAATTCATGACCTGGCTATACTTCTTGTCTCTTTTGTAACTTATTTTCTACAGGAATTTTAATTGAGGGACTTCGTCAAAAGTGACATGGAAATCCATGCGCTCTATATTGCCCTCATCACACTTGTCTATGCGCAGTTACTTTCCCCAAAGAATTCTAGTAGATTTTTAAAGATTTATTTCTTTCCATAAAAGCTGGTGGTTATTACTTCCCTAATATATTAAATTTATCTTTTCATCCAGTAAATCCAATCTTTTATAATGCTTTTTATTGATTTCCCTGGTATGGAAGTAGGACATGTTCTTCCACAGACATTGCTGAAGCCCTCCTCAAGATCTGCTGACACTTTCCCATTCTTCTTGACTTTGGTACTGAGGCTAAGCAGAGGGGCTGTGGAACAAGGCACAGCACTGCAGGTGACAAAAAGGACGCAAACTAGGTCCTCTCAGAGACCTCATAAAGAAGGAGAGCCTCAGTCCGCAGGTGTACCCAAGGGGGAGCAGGCAGAATTTGTGCTTATGGGGTTGCGAAGTAGGGCTCCCCTGACAGTGAAGGCTGGAGGGCTCTGGTCCCAGAAGGATCAGCACCTGAGTTGCAGGGGAGGTGCCAGGTTCTGTGTCCAGCCAAGGGCCTGAGCCAGCTGGGGCTGAGCCACACATCAGCACTGGCTGAATTGATGAAGCATCATGGTGGAAAATTCCCTGAGACAGAGGATGGAGGACTGCGAATCTGACCTGCTGCCCAGAGAAGTTTTCTGCCTGCTGGGAGCTCAGAGCCTCGACATTGTGGAGAGAAGGCCGAGGCTCATCCAGCCCTCAGACGGTTCCCCTGCTTCTCTTCCATTTGGGCACCAGCAACATGGCCAGGGAAGACCCAAGGCACGTCAACCATGACTGCACAACTTTGGAGAAGAGAGTCTAGGGCAAGGGAGCCAGGTGTTGTCTCCTCGATAATGCCAGTGAGGGGGAAGACTTGAGGAGGATGGACCCTGCAGGTCAACACCTAATGGACAGCTGATCTTGACAGCAGGGATTTGGCTTTAGTGACCATAGGATCCTCTTTAAGGCTCAAGGAGTGGGAGCCACCGCCATAAATTTATGAAATGGAAATCAAGCCTCACCAATGTGATAGCTTTATAGATTAAGGTAACTGACTTAGTGGACCAGGGCAGAGAAGTGGATGCTGTTTATCTTAACTTTACTAAGGCTTTTGATACAGTCTCCTGTAACATACTCATACACAAACTGATCAAATATGGACTAGATAAGTGGCCAGTGATGTGGATTGAAAACTGGTTGAACTGTCATACTCAAAGAATTTTGGTCAGTGGCACAAAGTCCTTGTGGACACTGATATCTAGTGGTGCACACCAGGGAGTCGATCTAGGGTCAATACTGTTTAACTTCTTCATTAATGACCTGGATGACGGGACAGAGTGCACCCTCAGCAAGTTCACAGTTGATACAACTGGGAGATACAAGAAGGTTGTGCTATGCTTCAGAGGAACCTCAACAGGCTAGAGAAATGGGCTGACAGGGACTTCATGAAGTTCAATGAGGAGAACTGCAAAGTCCTGCACCTGGGAAAAAACAACCCCAGACATCCATATGGGCTGGGGTCCTACCAGCCGGAAATTAGCTTTACAGAGAAGGCCCTGGAGGTTGGGGGTAGGTGTCCTCATGGACACCAAGTTGAACATGAGCCAGCGATACTCCCTGGTACCAAAGAAGGCCAACAGCCTCCTGGGTTGTATTAGGGAGACCATCGCCAACAGGTTGAAGGACATGACCCTTCCCCTCTGCTCAGCACTGGTGAGACACATCTGGAGTGCTGGGAACAGTGCTGGGCTCCCCAGTACAAGAGAGATGGGACATACTGGCCTAAGTCCAGGGAAGTGCCACAAAGATAATTAAGGGACTGACCTGAGCATCTGTCATATGAAGAGAGGTTTAGAGAGCTGGGACCATTCAGCCTGGAGCAGAAAAAGGCTCAGAGGGTTCTAATTCGTGTGTATAAATAACAGATGAGGGGAATAAAGAAGATATAGCCAGGGTCTTCTTGATAGGACAAGAGGCAATGGGCATAACCTGAAATAGAGGAAATTCCATTTAAACATAAGGAAACACTTTTTTTATTGTGAGAGTGTTTGAACACTGGAACTGATTGCCCAGAGCAGTTACGGAGTCTCTGTCTTGGAGATATTCAAAATCCAACTGGACATGGCCTTGAGCAACCTGCTCTGGCTGACCCTGGTGGGATTGAGAGCAGCCCTGCCAAGAAGAATTTGGCAGTACTGGTGGATGAAAAGCTGGACATGAGCTGACAATGTGCACTTGCAGCCAACCGTATCCTGGGCTGCATCAAAAGAAGCATGGACAGCATGTCAAGGGAGGTGATTCTGACCCTCTACTCCACTCTCATGAGACCCCACCTGGAGTCCAGCGTCCAGCTCTGGAGCCCTCAGTACAGGAAAGACATGGACCTACTGGAGCGGGTCTAGAGGAGGGCCACAAAAATGATCAGAGGGGTGAAGCACCTCTCCTATGAAGACAGTCTGAGAGACTTGCGGTTGTTCAGCCTGGAGAAGAAAAGGCTCCGGGGAGACCTGATTATGGCCTTTCAGTACTTAAAGGGGGCTTACAGGAAACATGGGGACAAACTTTTTATCAGAGTCTGCTGCGATAGAACAAAGAGTAATGGCTTTAAACTAAAAGAGGGTAGATTTAGGCTAGATATTAGGAAGAAATTTTTCACAATGAGGGTGGTGAAACACTGGAACAAGTTGCCCAGAGAGATGGTAAATGCCTCATCCCTGGAAACATTCAAAGTCACGTTGGATGGGGCTCTGAGCAACCTGGTCTAAAGATGTCCCTGCTCATTGCAGGGGGGTTGGGCTAGATGACCTTTTAAGGTCCCTTCCAACCCAAACTATTCTATGATTCTATGATTCTATGATTCTATGAATCTATGATTCTATCTATGATTCTATGCTCTCAGCAAGGGGTGCCTCCCTGCCTCAGCCGTTCTGTGTCAATCTGTGAGTTAAAGAGAGATGAAATGCAGCACACAGTAGTTTTAAAATAATTTTTTAAAGTTCTCTTAGAAATGGTTGATGAGTACCATTGAATCCATACAGCCAGTTACAAGTTTTTTTGTTCATTTTATCTGCAATCAATTCTATTGGCACTTCCATTTGAGACCATTTCTTCACGTTTTCTAATATAAAGAAAGTTGCAATTGGAAAAATTTATCTGTTTTTTCTGTGGTGATGAGCACAAAGAGGTTATTTAATTTTTTTTCTGTCATCTCTCAACCTTACAGGCCCTTGCCTGGTTCCTGCTTCTAATATATTAGAACATGCTTTTATAGGCATTTTTTATGAGCTTACCAAATTATTTCTCAAAATCTTTTTGGTCTGCCCATGATTTGAAATCTAACTTGCTACATACTATGCATTCTCTGCTTTCCTTGCTTTTGATTTCCATGCTCTTAATTTCAAAAGATGTCTTTTTACATTTACTAAGGACTATGTTTATATATTCTAAGTTTTTCTTTCGTTGACTTTTGGGTTTTGATTTCTTGTGATGGGTAATTGAAGACTGGTTGTTGTGGTTAATACATGGTATATCCTGAACCTATAATGTTTTCAGGTAGGCTCCATGCCTTTTAGAGGGGTCTCATCTAATTGGTTCTTTTCAATCTACTTATACCAGGATTCCTTATTCTTCTGTTCTTCCCTTCTTTGAATTTTAATATACTACTGTGAATTTTTTGCTTGCTTGCTTCTTCGAAGATAACAGTAGCTAAAGTATTTCAGAACATTTTTTCAATAACTTCATCGTGAACCAGAGACACTATGCTTTGCTCAGAACTACATGAAGATCTGCTTTTCCCTTGTGGTTTCTTTGACCAGTTACTCTTAGAGGCAATCATCTTGGATAAAATTTTAGGTTCTGTATCGTCACCTCTTGTGACAATTATCAGTTTCTGCAGGGCAATTTTCTCAGTATTGCCATGAGACTGAGGCACGGTCGTACACATGGTCCCACGTGTTTTAGTAGAAGCAGGGTCAGAGAATGTTATCATGCATGTCCAAACAGCTACCATCTTACTTAACAGCTCAGATGCTGCCTTCCTGTAAAACTAATGCAAATTTTAAAGCCTGATAAAAGATATCTTTTCACGTTAAATTTATAGAGAATGTTCTTATTTTTAATGAGCTCTAGTTTACACCAGATTGTGGATCATCCCTTTAATTCTGCCATCACATTACTGGAGCAGAGACAAGTGCTGCTTTGAAGTGTCATTGTGCTGTGGAAAATCTGACATTCAGATCTGAATGCAAGATGTAGCACCAAGAAAGTGGAAGATGTAGACTCCCAGACAAGGACGTTTCTCTGAATTTTAATACACACCTGTATTTATTTTTCCAGTCTCTCTGATTCAAACATCACAGTATCTGTTTTGCATCAGAGAAATTAAGTTTTCTTTCATTTACAAGTTCCACAGGAAAAGTCAAAAGTAGGTCAAAAGAAAACATAATGTTGTGTTGTTTTTTCCCCCAGTAAAAAGGAGTGAGAGAACCACCTTTTATGATCAATATGGTGCCATTTCCTTTTGTGCTAAAAGCTGTCGGTTGCACTCTGTGTCAGTTCTGCACAGCATGTTCAGTTACTTTAAAAAACCAAAACTTTAATTACTGGATGGAGAACTTGAGAGGTTAGCAAGATATGCATTATCTGGGACTTGTTTAAGGATGGAAGACAAAGAAATGAAAATTGTTGTTTTAAAGAAAGAGTAAGAATAAACAGACATTTAGATCATACTTGGGCCGCGATACATTAATTCTCTATTGTATACTAATAAATAATGCAGAGACATCAAATAAATGGAGGAAAAGTGGCCTTCTGTTTGCACTGACTATTAAATGAACTTAAATGAATAATTAAAAAAAAACGATGCCATTCCAATGGAAAAGCTTCTGCTGCATAAGAAAATTTGTTCGTACCTAATACATACTAAAGGGGACATTGTTGAAAAACAATTAAACCTAATTGTTAAAACTCAGGAGTCTGGCAAAGTGAGGTTTATAGTGTTAGTATGATTTATAGAGCCTTTTAATTAAAGTAACTGAAGGAATTGCACACTTTGCAAAAGTTTTCAAGTGGAGAGAAACAGTACAGGTTTGCAGTACCGTTTTCCTGGCTTGGTCATTTGCAGCATTTTAGCATGAATCAGAATGAGAGGGTCAGAATTTGCAAACTGAGATTATTGATCAATACATACCATTTTCTCATGGGGCCCTTAACAAAAACTCCCAAAATTTCAGTTTAAGCTCAAGCAATCTGAATGATATTGAAGAGAAGAAAGAGGTATTTGCAGGAAGTGTGAGATTTATGTCTTCCCTTAGAGATTATCCAGTTCTGCACTAGCTTCAGTTGTGGCATCTCTCTTAATTGTTCTCTTGATAAATATGTAATAGTTTTTAAAATAAATTGTAATACAACAATCACTTTAACGTAGAAAGACAGTAAGTATGGTAATTTACAGCTGCAGGATCACTCCATTCTCAGTTGCCATGCAGTTTCTTTAAGACAAAATAAAAGCCATTACCATTCCACACTATACATCAGAAAATGGAGAACATAGTGTTCATTTTCATTTATTCTGAGAATTTATGTAGACAGCATGGAAGGGTCTACAGACCTGGTCTTTCACTGGTCTTAATTATTCCATGTATGTCATTATCATTTATGAATCTAAACTTGATATCTAATGGCACATATCACCAGTACTTAGGAGTCTAAATTTGATTTTTAATGGCAGTAAGGTCCAAATTTGGGGGACTTAATTCCAGCTCCTAATTCATAAACTTGGCAGTTGTCACTATGATTTGTGGCACTTGATGATGCTAATTATGGAGACCTAAAGCTCCCTTTTCCCTCTGGAAATCCATGCGTGACTACCCTGGCTCATCTCTCTTGTGTTTGTAAGTAACAACGGGAACTGCCTTCACAGGATTCCTTTATTGACTCAGAGAGCATTAGAATAATTCCTCCTTCTATTTTCTTAAATCCTTATCTGTGTTTGTGTAAATTATTTTGGGGAATATTAAATTATTGACATAAGGAGTAATGTGCATTAATATAGTTTACCTAATGACTGGAGTTAACTGCCATTAGGTAAAAACCCATTTACTTAATGGTGCTTTGTTTTTATTTTTATTTTAGTATTGTTGCCTAGAAAATAGCTTTTGTAATTATTATCCTAAAGTGCTTAACGTGCATAGAGACTGAAGTGCATAAGCATTCTGGGGAGAAAAGTATTGGTAATTAATATACTTCATAGTTTAGAATTTTCCTTTCCAAGACACTTAGCCTAATGACTATAGGGATGAGGCAGAAAATATACTGTAACTTTTGACTGTCTTCTGGTTTGTGTTTTAGACTGTTTACCTGCATATAGTGAGCTGTAGGCCAAGTCTCTTACCTGTATAGTGATGTGGCCAAGTCAAATACGCTGCTGTCCTTCAGATACACTTGTATTCAGCAACCATGCTCTTCATGTTTACAGAAGAAAAATGTAAATTTTGTCTTTTATATTTTAAAATAAAATAAATATACATATATAAAAAATATATAAAAATAAAAAATAAAATAATCTAATAGGGAATCTTTTATAAATCACACATTCATAGTTATATTTGATGCATTTGACTAGTTTAGATTATATCAAAATGGCAGACATGCAATGGTATCATACTCTGTTCATCCTCAGATAGAGCTTAAGAAACAAAAGTTTAACTGAAAATTTGTTCTCAGTCCCTAAGTAGGGACTGCTTCAGAAGGCTTTTCTGTCAGTATTGCATAGGCTTCAGTTCAGGGGTCTGTCTCTGTTGTGACCATGACGGAAGTAGAAATATTCATGTACGTCAGTTACCGAAGGCGGTTAGTGCTGGCAATTTATCTGTCCCAGTGTTATTTTTCACTACATTCAGTTCAGATTTATAAATGTTAAATCCCTTTTGCTTTAAAAATGTATTTTGTGATATTTTCAGAAAGTGAGGTGACTATGCCTGACATTAAAATTTGGGAAATATGACTGACATTTCTACGTTATCAGGAAATTATTTCTACAAGACCCTTGAAACAGAGGGTTAGTGGAAAAGGTGCAAAATGAATTTCAGCTGTGAATATGCTGATTAATGTTGTTTACAGGTTTACAAGCTTATCACAAGTACATGCAGAGATAACTTGGATTTAATACGAATTGTTGAAAGCATGCATGACCTCGTGCACATTAACGTAAGTGGGAAGATATATTCAGACTTTCTGCTTGTAGGAAAATATTGTAAGAGGTGAGGACTTTACTCTTCCATTTTGGAAATAAGTATGCGAAAACTTGCCAATCAATATTACACCTAACTCAGACATTGATAAAACTCCTCCAAAGATTACAATTCTACTTCATAGCTTTCTACCAAATGATACTCACTTTGTTTACTTTACCCATTTAAGATTTCTAAACAAGTTTGTTTCCCTTTGCCCTCCAACTTTAGTTTCTGTGATGAATGTTGCAGCAGGCAGGAAAGGGTATTTAAAAACAAAAAAGATACATTATTAAGGGGTGTGATTCCTCTTGTTCTAAGAGTGAGACTGTAGAAAACAATGAGTTAAGAATCCTGAATGTGACTAATTTTTATTAAAAACATCCATTCCCAGTGCATAAACATGTGTTGGTATGTAGTTTACCAAAAATATAAATAAAGCTGCATGCAAAATACAGTTCACATATGTTATTCTCAAGAAAAATAATAGATGCAAAAATGTGTATTTTATACCATATGTAGGATATTAATTATTAATGTGACCTGAATATATAATATGTTAGTTTGATATAATGACAGATTATATTAGTCTTTTTGCCTAAAGTCTCATGCTATGAAAATGCAAGAAAGGTTTTCAAGATGTTTGTTGCCTAACTTTTACCCGGGGAAGCCCGAGGCTGTCATTACCACATGGTTTGTCGCTGCAGCAGAAAGGAAAACTCCCTGAGTTAACAATCACAGCTGTTTTTTGTAACCCAGGGTTTTCGGGAATTGGTAAGGAATAATTTCACCATTGACTTAAAGAGGTATGAGGAAATATTCTGAAATATTACTTTGTGTACATTACAGGAACAAACTCTGCACTACTCTGTTCATTGCCAGAGGAGAGGAAGGAAATGTAAACAGTTATATTGGAAACATGAACTGGGGATATGACACCTGAAGTAAAAGTTATGGTCCAAAAAATCTGCTCAGATGTTGAGACAAAACACTTAGAGATGTCTAATCTTACTAAGAAGATCTCTTTTAAGTTTCTTTTAAGTCCTTTTCAGTTAATAAGTTAAATATTATGTGGCAGACTTAGAACTGACCCACTCTCTGTTTCTGCAAAACTAAGTCAGAAACTACACAGATTTATACCTAAAACCCACCAGATATGTAAACTCTGAACATTTCTGGAGCATGTCAGATGAAAATAATTTCTTAGAAAATGCTTATAAAATACTTATTTAAAATAAATTTTAGGTATTTTAGTTTAAAATTATGTTTAAATGTTTTTAAAGTAAAGCCACTGCTAATAGTCCTTAAGTTCTATATCAGTAGCTTAATTGTTAGGCTGCTTTACTAGGAAGTGGAACACCAAGGTTTAATTTTTCTTTCAGTTAAACCCTTTGTCTCCAGCTTCTGAAAATGTGCTCTATCCAGAGTAATAAGTTTTTCAAGAGGGATGCTTTCCAAAATAAAGTAGAAAAAGGGGCTCTCAGGAGTGATGTGCCCTGAAGGAGACCAAGTGAAAAGGAAGTGATTCTTCAGCTTAATAGATATTTCATGTTCACGAGACGTTCTGGATTTCAGTTCTAGGTCTCAAGATTACTTCTGTTTTCACCAATTTAAAATGTGGCAGGTCTCTCCCACTGGTTATTTACCATAACCAACAGGTAAACAGTGTTTCTCCCCATCTTGTGGAGCATTTTCCATTCCTTAGGCCTGGTCTCACAAGGGCAGTTGCCTTTGTTTTAGAAAGTCCAAAACGTTCATGTTCTGGGACAAAAGGAGGGAGATGCTTGATAAGGTCCATGCTCAGGATTACCAAAGAGGGTAGAGGTGCTCAAACTTTGGGGAAGGGTGGGATTGCCAGCCCTAGACAGTAGCGCTGCCGTCCTGCTGGTAGGTCTTTGATTCTTCTTCCTGAGGTGTCACCTCCCCACAGTGTCCATGGTGGGGTGCATGAAGCCAACCACAATGAAGGAGAGAAGCAAGTGTACTCAGCAGTTCAGCCATATTATATGACAGGGGACGTAAACCCATGCAATGAATCGAACCTACAGTGATATCACAACCTCCTGAGTTTTCCTGGTAAAGCTGTGCCTTCTGTACAGTGTCCGGATTCCTAATCCTAGGATTTGACTTTACATTAAGTTGCAGGCACTTAAACATTTGCTTGTTGCAGCTACCTAAATCTTGATTAATTGAAGAGCAGCCGTCAACCCTATGTAGAGCTATGATTACAACTACAGTCTTCAGAGACCTAAGGAGGTCTTCTGGCAAGTAGGTTACTCTACCCCATTTACTATTACTGTATTATGCTTTAAAGTCTGTATTTTCATTTCTGTGTGACCACATCTTGACTTTGAACAGAAGTTATGTGTCTTAAATTTTTCATGCACTAGATCGCATCCTTTCCCTTAGATGAGTAATTAAAGAATACAGCTGTCCTAGATATGTCTTAAGTAGGAGACCGGTTCAGAGGAAATACAATCCAGCCACTGCCAATTTAAAAGGTCCTAATGTCAGGCAAGAAGGAGTTAATGTGGACTTAAATATATCTGAAAGCAAACACACTTAATGATAATGACAAGTACTTATGCAAATGAACTGCTAATACTCATCCAGCCAGAGGTGATTAAGTCTTTTAGGCCAACTGGAGATTTCACCCAGCAGGGACTACGTGGAAGCTGGTGAAAGACAAAAGCTTAAATAACTTCAGGGGTTATAGCTCCAGTGCTGCACTTAAAACTCGTTTCTCTGAATTATCCTTTCTCTCATGCCCCTTCCCTTCCCCCAAGAAGGAGGTCACAACTTCAGTTACCTTGTAAATCTTTTAACCTATACGTTTTAAGGCCTGTAAGAGCACAGTAACCTATCCCAGAGTGATATGCTAGTATTAAATAGACTAGAATAATGAGCGGACCTAAGGGATTATCTAGTCTGATACTTAATTATGTAGACTACGATCAAGGGAAAAAATGGAGGAATTACATCTGTCTCTAACTCATATAGCGTATGTTCACAAAAAACAGTTATTGATAATCTTTTATTAAAAGCCTTTCTTTGATAAAAGAAGGCAATATAGGCATGGGTGAAATTTAGGTCTATATAAAATGGTGAAAAGAGATCTTCAAGCAAAATGAACTACCCTATCTGAAACAGAGAAAAGGAAAACTGCTAGTTACCAGAATGGCATTGTAACAGTTCCTAATAGTTCCTTTTTTTATTCCAAATACTTCACTTAGTGTATCGTTTTTATGTGCTGTTATCTTATAGTTGGATTCTATTGGAAGCCAATGAGGTTTCAAATGGATAATTTTCCCCTTGTCCTGTATTTCATTGGTGAATAAAAGCTGTCCTTCCTAGAAAAGGAAGGCACAAAGACATCTGTAAAGCAAAACAGCACATAAGTAAGTAAGTAGATGAGGTGGGTCTACATACATCCTCTTCAGACGTATATGTATATATATACACACCCATATATATATATATATTAGAACAAATTGTCCAAGTTCTACTGCTTGTATTAAAGGTTATTTTACTAAATATATTTTCCAGTCAAACAGAAATTAAGTGTTTGATACATACAGCTAATTAAAAAAGTACTTGTTACTCAGAATTATTATTATGTGTTTTGTGCTGTTGTGACTAGTATTTCAGAAAAAGTTGTACAAGCTTATGACTCAACAGCTTCAGGAAAAAGCCAGTAGTTAACAGGTGTTATCAATCACTCCTCAATATGGTCTTCGTAGCTGGGAGGAAAGGATCCAGCTGTCTGAGGTTTTCTGATTAAAAATTCCTTCTTAATAATCTCCCAGTCTTTTTCTTGTGCCCACACATGTTTTATACTTTTCTGTGGGCTTGGGGAAATGAATGGATTAGTAGTATCATGCCTCTGAGTCAGTAAGTTAATTAAAGGCTGCATGTATAAAATGGAACAATGAATTATTTAGTGGATAACAAACATGATCTAAAATTCCATTTACTCACACTTCAAGTCAATTTTTAGTTTCAGAATTCATATACCAAAACCTAGTATTTTTGCATATTGCTAAAAGTAAATGTTTGCAAACATGTTTGCTAAAGTTTCAACTGGAAGTCTCTTGAGTGCTTTGTGACTTTACATTTGGGATGTTTGCTTTCCTTCCTATTCCCCATCCCCAGTGAAATTTCAGGCAGTGGTGGGAAGATAGAGAATTGTTTGTCTGAAGATCAGCACTAAGTATATTGGGAGGTGTAGATTTGAACCCAAATTGTATATGCTGATAGGACAGGGAACTGCTGGAGAGGGTGCAGCATAGGGCTACCAAGATGATTAGGGGACTGGAACACCTCTCTTATGAGGAAAGACTGAGGGAATTGGGTCTTTTTAGTCTGGAAAAGAGACGGCTGAGGGGTGACCTAATTAATGTGTACAAATACTTAAAGGGTGGGTGTCAGGAGGAGGGGGCCAGGCTCCTTTCAATGGTGCCCGGCAATAGGACAAGAGGTAATGGGTACAAACTTGAGTGTAGGAAGTTCCATCTCAACATGAGGAGGAACTTCTTTACTTTGAGGGTGGCAGAGCACTGGAACAGGCTGCCCAGAGAGGTAGTTGAGTCTCTATCTTTGGAGACATTCAAAACCCACCTGGACACGTTCCTGTGTAACCTGCTCTAGGTGGCCCTGCTCTGGCAGGGGGGTTGGACTAGATGATCTCCAGAGGTCCCTTCCAACCCTATGATTCTATGATTCTATGATTCTATGCTGCATTGTTTGGAGAATCTCTGTTCCGATTTTGCTATGACTTTATAATGAGCCATCTGAAACTTCAGAGATCAAAACCTTCCAAATGAAGAGCTGAGTTTTACAACAGAAAATACATACATGCTCACTCACCACATCCATGTGCTTGTTTTTCATGCATCTAATTGAGGCAACCTGGGGTTTTTTTGTGTGCCGAACTCTGCATCACAAATATTTCTGTTGATTACACTGAGAGTTTTTCAAGCCCATGGTAAGCCTGGAGAGAATATTTTCCTACAAAGAGGTTTTATTTCTTGCCATTTAAAAAAGCACAATTGACTGTCTTTACTGTAACACATACTTTTCTGCACCTTCATCTTCACTCACAGTATGGAAGGGCCTGTAAATCTGCAAGACTGACTGTCAGCAGTGCATTTAACTTATGGTGTCCTAATTAGAAACAACTCCAGAATGTTTCTTTTATTTAGAGCCAAAAGAGGCCGTTGATCTATTGTTCGTAAAGACTGACATCCATTTGGCATGGGAGAATGGAACAGCTACTTTCTGAATCTGATTTATGCAATGTAGTATTTATTTTAATAACTGAAATCAATGGTAAATATTTATAAAGTATCTGACTGATGTAAGCACTAAACTCCTGCAGATTTTCAAGAAGAACTGGGACTAAGCCCCCTTTGACTGAAAAGGAGACAATGTATTCCTGCTGCACCACAGATGCTGTCATTCCTTCCAGAGCCCATAAGATCCAAAACAAAGAATTAGATATTGTGTAGTCTTCTCATAAGAATCAAGACTGACTAGACCTCTCTTTTTTATTATTATTATTAAAAATTAAAATTAAAAAAAAGGTGAAAGAAACTCATCGATCGCCACTTTCCAAGAACATACTGACTTTTGCTAAGCTTTTTGTAAGGATATTAGAGGGGATCTGTCCTCAGATGGAAGCTGTAGCTGGCAAGTGGCAGTTCAGGCAGCCTCGAGCTCAGTGTTTTACACAGCCAGTGGCACAGAGAGGTATTCTGAAATTAAGCATTTCTCTGCTCATCATGATCGCATTCTTGTTCTGATCTTAGCGTGAGGCACCAAACAGTCCTTTTTGAAATGTGCTCTGTAACAGCTGTAAATGTTCCATGTGTCATTTGGGAGTCTACCTTTACATTCTTCAGCTATTATTCAAAAATCTTGAATTGCTAAAGGCTGGGGAGACACAATATTTTTTCTTGTTGCCCACAAATTTTTCTAAGGATTGAGATTCAAAGTTTTGCCAGGCTCTAAGAGGCCTGGCTTTCTGAATGTTTTGAGTTTCCACATCTAAAAGCTTTACTTCTTCAAGAAATTTTAAGCTCTGCACTCACTTCTCGCTTCTGAAACTTTCCTGCTCAGGTTCCTACCCAAGAATGGCAAAAGGCTGCAGAGCTCTCTGGGGCCATCGCCAGCATACTTGATTTTGAAAAGAGGCTGGAAAGCAGGGGTACACCTGGAAAATAGCTTTTTTTTAATTTTTTTTAAGGAGTCCTTGAAACATTTTACACAACAACTTGTATCATCATTTTCTGTTGTGATGTGAGAGGTGGTCCATTACAAGTCTGGGACACCAAAAGATAAAAGGTACTCCTATACTTAATAGATCTTCCATTTAATGGAAACATCCAATCCTTTTATTATGTTTAAACATTTAAATGTATGACATCCTTTTCAGTACGCGCTTTCAGACATTGCCTTCTGATCCTGATGTGTATCAGTTCTTGGAAAAAACTGAACAGGGAGTTAATCTCATCTTTCTGCTTAGATCTAAGAAATTTCAATAAATAGAGAGCATGGAAACATATGTATAAAGTGCACACTCCGTAGCCATACAATCCTTTTCCTAAAGAAAGCAAAGACAAAAACATTCCTTTTGGAAGAGAGGGGGAAGTATTCTATTAACCAGTAAACAATAGCATGGCTATGACATTGGTACTTTCAGTGTTATAAAATGCTTTATTTAATGATAAAACTTTTCAGCAGAATATGGTTGTGCCCAAGTTGAGTAAAGTTCAGAATTCTCAACTACCGTTTTTTTTGCAGAAGCAACATTCCACTTAAAACGTACATATTTGTAGGTTATTAAGGGCTTCCCCCCTTCTTCCCCCTCTCCCCTGTTTAGTGCTCTGACAATCTACACTATATTGGACTGGCAGTATTAGCTGTGTAATTTTATATGAGTACATCTAAAGCACACGTGTACTGTCTTCTGTGCTTAGGCATGCATATAAACCATACATATGGGTCCAAAGCCAAACCCAAAATTTGGTGACGTTTACATCGTTATTATATCCTTTCTATAAGGGAGCTAGTAAAATGTGATTCAGAAATCAATTTTTAATCCCAAATGAGAATGCCATGTAAATTAATGCACAGCTTCCTTATTTTTCTGTCCTAATAATGATATATCAACCTTGCATAGAAAATTATAAAATCCTACATCTCTGTCATTCGATGCTGAAGCAAAAGTGAGATATAAAATATCCTTTCAAGTGTAGTGGTGTCTTCTTTCTTTCCAATATTTCCTCTACTAAGGCGTTCTAGAAATGGGTCGCTTTTACCTAAACAGTTAATTACCTAGATTTTTTTTCTTATTGCTTATGATCAATCCTCATTCAGTATTTAGACTATCAATTAAAAAATGAATTCAATTTAAAACCCTCTTAATAGTGATAGTAAGCATTCTTTTAAATTCAAAATATTTCTGTAAATTTATTCCAGCTCCTGTAATAACAGAGACGAGTTCATAGGTAATGAACATATGAATTTCAAGGCTTTTCTTTTTTTTTTTAACAATTTATATGCCTCATCATGCAGGAAAAATGAGTGCAGGCTAAGTCGAACTTCCATAAGAAGGCGGAGTTTTTGTCAGCTTTTATTCCTCCAGAGGAAGTATCTGGGGAAAATGGATAATTACAATGCCAATTTTTATTATCAAAATAATGTGCAAAATTTATGACCTGATAAATCTGTCCTTGGATGGAGATTCTCATTTTGATAATCCCCCTAAAATGAGTAATAAAGCACCTCTGATAGTAATAAACCATTTTTCTTTGACATTTCATGATAAGTGTAACAACAAATAAAGAAGGAACTTCAAAGACTGCTTACTTCAAAAGCTCTATAAAGTCCATTTGAATAAAATCCACGACTTTCATAAAAGTGGTGTTGAAAATGTCATGAATTAAATTAATGGTCTACATCTCTTTGCTTCATATTGTCTGTATTTTAATCATAATTTATTCTTCAGCACATCCTGCATGTTGTTGATTGAAGGAAATATTAAATCCAGCTGAGCTTTAAGCAATTTTAAAAGGAATGAATGAATATAATTATACATGTTAATAGTCCTGAATCTGCCTTTTTATTTGCTGCTGTCTGTCATATAACAGATCAGTAAGCTTTGCTTTTTATAACTATCATTAATCTTTCACAAAGAATCAAAAAATATCCATTCTATAGCTACATTTTTTTTTTAGTTTTCTTACTATAGCCTTGTTTTAATGTTTGTACTGTGCAAGGAAAGTGAACCACTGATGATTTGATCAACTTCTGGGGAAAAAAAAGAATCAACTTTTCCTAATTAAAGAAATAAAGTTTTTAATGTTCTAGTTACAAAGAAAATCTCAATTGAGAATAGGTAGAATTGACTCTGAAACCAATCTTTTGAGAAGGAAGTATTTTTTACTTGATAGTTATGAAGAGCAATGACAATATAGGCTACAGTATTCAGTTCTGTCATGTTCTTTTATACTAAATTATTCATATATGGTAGGGCTTTTTTGGTAGCTTTTGTTATGCTCAGAGGAATACTAAGGTAGCTTGAGTTCTGTCCTCAGTCTGACGGTGGTCAACGGTAACTCCGAAAAGACATGCTCTAAGATAGTTTGTGTTACTTTTATTAGATTACCCTTTGGCATAAAGGAACAAATAATTATATTGGAGATGCTAAATAAGAACTAAGGTAACTGAAACAGTTAATCAGTTAATGCTTCTTAAGAATTGCACAACAGAAGAATACTTCTTGGGTACTTCTTTAATGTTGTACAAGAAGTATAGATGTTCTCTAGAGTAATTTATATGGTTATAACAATGTATATGGTTATAATTTGGTTATATTATCACTGCAAAAATGAAGTTTTCCAATGGAATATATTCTAAAATTTTGCTACTTACATCCAGAAACAAGTTCATGAGCACAACTGATCAGGTTGGATATTCTATATCTGTCCCAAACTCTGTGTGTCATCCTCCCTGTCCTTTCTCTTAATACTGTTAAGCCTGTTTCCCCGGGAAAGAGTCTTATTTGACCTGTCTGTCAGAATGCAGTCCCTCCTATAAATATAGTCCAGGCCTTATAAATTTGGAATTTCAGTGACAGAGAGAGAAAAATCAGTGACAGAGAAAGAGAAATATGTGTTTTGAAATTCAGTGTGCTCATAAATCACAGTGGTTATAAAACATATCTTGAAAAAAAGGCATTTCTGAAAGAAAGCATCTGAACAGAGGACAGACCCCAGTGAAGAGGGACGATGGTGGGAGAGTTTGGTCATTGGTCACTTGGGGAAAAAAGGGATCAAGAGTGCCTTGCCTCAGGGGGGACCCTTTCCTTGGAGTACTTGCTCTGTCACACATTGGTGAACCTCATCACGAACCATGATTGCTAGGCAACCAGTCTTCTCCAGTCATCTTGACTTCAGGTTCCTCCAGCGTTTTCACTGATTATGAAATTGTCTCTACCTTTCTATGAGAGTAACAGCTAGAGGCAAGAAGGAGCTGAGCGGTCCCAGTGAGATCCACCGGGACATAAGGGAAACTGTAGCAGCACACGCCGGCAGGTGAAGTGAGCACCTCAGGCTCTTGGCCAAAGCGGGTGAATCACCAGCACAGACTGGTGGTTCCTGAATCACCAGGATCACAGTTTTGCTGCTGCTATTGAAAAGCAGATTTGCTGATGCTTTCATGAATGGTGCTACATGACTTTCTGGAACTAGGGTATCACTGACTTTGTGAGCTACTAGGTGATATATGAGAGATGTGCACTATACTCCATTAAATACCTATATGCCTATAAAAAGGCAAATCCTTTTTCTGTTTTGCTTGTGTAGGATACGCAAGCCTAAGCAGGATTCAGGATCTATTGCTGTATATATGGCTATTATTCATAATCTTCTTCCCTCACAATCTGTCCTGTTGTTTTTGTTTTTTTCTTCTGTGTCATTTTTCTATTTTTTTCTTGTGTGTCACTGCTGGCAGTGATGGTGGTTTTCTTTGTCAAGTCTTAATTTTATTTAAAGTGATAAAAATGGGAAGAAAACCTCAATTACATAAGAATGCTGGGTTACACTGCATCAAAACTAGCACTGTGTTATTTTTCAATAGCAGATATATTTTATCACTAAGACTGACCTTGTAATTTATCCACTCGGGAGCTAGATAATAAAACTGCACCCTTTGAGATGGTAATTATTGCTGAAGTAATGTTGGACAGATATTTATCTGTGAACATTTATGTTAAGTAGCTTGATATTATTGGTCTTTCCCAGAAGGAATTGATACTTTCATACAGTATTCCCAGGCTATATTTCAGTTAACAATATTAACTTTACACTAATTTCTGCAGAAGTTATATTCAGCAGCGAAAGTTCCCTTAAGAAATCCCAACCATGTAAATACGGTAACTGAATCCTTGTGTAGTTGAGCTACAGAGTAACGATATACTGATGCCTGAATGTTTCTTTGAGATCACATTGGTTTCCTCTTGGGATAGCTGAAAAGGTCAAGAAGCACAAAGTCAAAGAGGGAATAACAATTAAGGAAACTGATCCCTTATGTCACCACATAACCTTTCCTATTCTTATGTGACTCCTTTAAATTAACATGGTCAGATGTGAACATAAAGATGCCCGTGCTTTTCTGGTGAGACTGACAACTTATAAAAGGTTTGTAATACTACAGGTACCCTTTTTGTCTGTGAACTCTGTCAGTACTAAATATTGCTTTGTCTGCCATTGAAAAACCCTGTCAGCCTTATTGTTTAGCCTAAACTCCATTCCAAATATATTCTGGATGAGATGCAGGGGGAAGAATGGAGTGAAGGATGGTGGTTTGCAGCGTGGATACATATACAATAAGGAAGTTTCAGGTTTCCGAGGCAGTTCATGACAAATGTCTCAACCAATATATCTCACAAAACCTTAGAAACATGATAACCTAAAGGCACCACTTCAGTTTGCGTAGTGCCAATACCATAAAGGTATACATATTGTAATTTTTGGTCTTGTGGGTTTTTTTTAAGATAATGGCTCAATTATGATTTCTCCTTTAACTTTCATAGTACAGTTTGTCTCCACAAATTTAATTTGTTTATAATTTGCACAAAGCATCTAGGTGTAAATGTGAAGCATAAACTCTTAAATTAAAAACGGCTTCTAAAGGTATTTCCTAAGATATTTTTATGTTTTTCTTTTTACATTTATTTTTGTGTTATGTAGTTGCAAGGAACATTTATGTGAAAAGATACTTTGTCCAGTCACGTGTTTCAAATTAAAGATGTCACCAGTTGAAGTAATGTAAGCATTTCATCCTACTTCACATTGTTTTGCCACCATCATTTTGTATTTGATGGTCCTTTAAAAAATTACTTGAGGAAACACCAAAAGTAGGTAATGAACAGTGTGCTTTAAAGTACCAAGGGTGTCTTTTTAATAGGTATTTGTATTATATAATGCAGAGTTTTGTACTGTACATTGACTCTGACTTTTTATAAAACAGAAAGGAATTATGAAATACTGGATTTATTTTCATACTTCGTTGTCCAAAATCGGGCATATTTCAGATGACTGGCATTGTTTTTTCAAGTGTGAAAATTTGACTCTGCATGTTTACTTTTTATGGGCTATGAACGGAAAGAAAATGAGAAGAAATATGTATTCCTTAATTTCCAATTTATGAAGAGTTATGTGCCAAGAAAACAAAGAAGGGGAAAAGAGTGATGTGTATAAAAACAAAGAATCCGGAAAAGCAGGAATAGCACTTGAGTAAAAATTGCAAGAGAAGTTCATTCATGAATCTCAGATCATTACAGACAGACAAATCTTGATTTTTGAAACTTCTGCTATTTTAAGGATGTGTTGAACTCTTAAATGACTTGTTATGTTTAAATTAAAATAGGAAATTTTACTCTTCCTTTCTCATGTAGCTGAAATGTTGTGAGGAGAAATCTCAGCCTGAATTGATGTAAATTCTGGGCAGTTAGGCAAAACCAAGAAGTTGGTCGCAGATGCAAGTTTTTACAAGCTGAATAGCTTTACCATGAGCCAGATTAACACTGTGTGTTGAGCCATCTCTGCAAAATGTGCAGCAAAGATGAAATATATTATTGTCAGATGGTACTAGTTCAATCCCCAACATGCATCTTAAAATAGTATTAACTATAGTTAAATAATGTATACCAACATAAAGCCAAATGCAAGGTCCTACACCTGGGTCACGACAAACCCAAGCACTAATACGGGCTGGGCGGAGAATGGGTTGAGAGCAACCCTGAGGAGAAGGACTTGGGGGTGTTGGTTGATGAGAAGATCAACACGATCTGGCAATGTGTGCTCAGAGCCCAGAAAGCCAACCGTATTCTTGGCTGTATCAAAACAGTGGCCAGCAGGTCGAGGGAAGTGATTTTGCCCCTCTACTCTGCTCTCGTGAGACCCCACCTGGAGTACTGCATGCAGCTCTGGGACCTCAAACATAAGAAGGACATGGACCTGTTGGAGCAGGTCTAGAGGAGGGCCACGAAGATGATCAGGGGGCTCGCGCACCTCTCCTATGAAGACAGGCTGAGAGAGTTGGGGTTGTTCAGCCTGGAGAAGAGAAGGCTCCTGGGAGACCTTATAGCAGCCTTCCAGTACCTAAAGGGGACCTACAGGAAGGATGGGGAGGGACTCCTTATCAGGGAATGTAGCGATAGGACAAGGGGTAACTGTTTTAAACTGAAAGAGGGTAGATTTAGACTAGATATTAGGAAGAAATTCTTTCCTGTGAGGGTGGTGAGAAACTGGAACAGGTTTCCCAGAGAAGTTGTGGATGCCCTGTCACTGTAGGTGTTCAAGACTAGGTTGGATGAGGCTTTGAGGAAACTGGTCTCGTGGAAGGTGTCCCTGCCCATGGGACACCAACCCACACCATTCTATGAATCAGTGATCATCTCTTCAAACTTTCTGCTTATGAGTAAATGTAATTAAAATGTAATTAAAACTTCCTTACCTTACAGCTATGGTGTCACTATTATCTTTACTTAGCTGTGAGAATTGGTATAAAAATATTGCCTTATTAGGTGACAGCAAATACAATTTTGTGTGCCTCTCCCAGTTTCTATACCATGACCTATCAAGCTCAACAAGGATTATGAGAAAATGTTCTTTCAAATGGTGAAGGCTTAGTTATTTTATACAGAAATAATATTCCTATTTTAATGTGTTTGTGGTATTAAGTTTTCCAGGTTTTTAATAGTAAGACTTAAAAACTAGAAAGACATTACAATAATTGAATAAAATATTAAATCTTCTTAGATGGAACTGTTTGACAGTGTACAGAAAACAGAAACAGGTACAGAAATTAAATAGGTGGAAGGGTAGCAAGGGGAATGGGTATCAAAGTGGCCTGCAGGAGTAGGAGATGTGCTCTCCTACTCCAGGGAGTAGGATGACCCAGGATCATAGAATCATAGAATCATAGAATCATAGAATCATAGGGTTGGAAGGGACCTCTGGAGATCATCTAGTCCAACCCCCCTGCCAGAGCAGGGCCACCCTAGAGCAGGTTACACAGGAACGCGTCCAGGCGGGTTTTGAATGTCTCCAGAGATGGAGACTCAACCACCTCTCTGGGCAGCTTGTTCCAGTGCTCTGCCACCCTCAAAGTAAAGAAGTTCCTCCTCATGTTGAGATGGAACTTCCTACACTCAAGTTTGTACCCATTACCTCTTGTCCTATTGCCGGGCACCATTGAAAAGAGCCCGGCCCCATCCTCCTGACACCCACCCTTTAAGTATTTGTACACATTAATTAGGTCACCCCTCAGCCGTCTCTTTTCCAGACTAAACAGACCCAATTCCCTCAGCCTTTCCTCATAAGAGAGGTGTTCCAGTCCCCTAATCATCTTGGTAGCCCTATGCTGCACCCTCTCCAGCAGTTCCCTGTCCTTCTTGAGCTGGGGAGCCCAGAACTGGACACAGTACTCCAGGTGTGGCCTCACCAAGGCAGAGTAGAGGGGGAGGATGACCTCCCTCGACCTGCTGGCCACACTCTTCTTGATGCACCCCAGGATGCCATTGGCCTTCTTGGCCACAAGGGCACATTGCTGGCTCATGGTCATCCTGTTGTCCACCAGGACTCCCAGGTCTCTTTCCACTGAGCTGCTCTCCAGCAGGTCGGCCCCCAACCTGTACTGGTGCAGGGGGTTATTCCTCCCCAGGTGCAGCACCCTACACTTGCCCTTATTGAATTTCATAAGGTTTCTCTCCGCCCAACTCTCCAGCCTGTCCAGGTCTCTCTGTATGGCGGCACAGCCTTCTGGTGTGTCAGCCACCCCCCCCAGCTTTGTGTCATCAGCAAACTTGCTGAGGGTGCTCTCTATCCCCTCATCCAAGTCGTTGATGAATATATTGAAGAGGACTGGGCCCAGTACTGACCCCTGGGGAACACCACTCGTCACTGATCTCCAACTGGACTCTGTGCCCCTAACCACGACCCTCTGAGCTCTGTCTTTCAACCAGTTTTCTATCCACCTTACTGTCCATTCATCTAACCCACTCTTCCTAAGCTTCCCTATGAGGATGCTGTGGGAGACCGTGTCGAACGCCTTGCTGAAGTCAAGGTAGACCACATCTACCGCTCTCCCCTCATCTATCCATCCAGTCACGCCTTCATAGAAGGCTATCAGATTAGTCAGGCATGATTTCCCCTTGGTGAATCCATGCTGGGTGCTTCTGATGTTCCCGTCCCCGGGAACTTCTTCCATCCCTGCACTGCTGTGTCACCTTCTACACGTGCTTGAGAGCTGTACAGTTACACAGCTATCTGTGTCGTAATTCATATATGGAGGTATACTTCTCTGAGGTTTTATAGGAGATCACAGTAAACAGTTAAAGAAGAGGTGGTTAACACACCTGTAATGACCAAGGATTTATACCTCTATGTAAAAGAAAAATGACAGTTTGTAATATTCAAAGAACAGAAGAGCAGAGGGCAGTAAGGAAGCTCCTGTTAAAGTGCCTTCCCCTCAAAAAAATATTTGATCTGGGCACAAAAACCTTAAGTGACCCAAACAGAGATAGTGAGTAACTTAACCAATGTGGATAATCAGGGGCTCAGACCTCAACCTCACACCCCAGCCCTCTTTTATTTGGCAGCATAGACAGCAGACAAAATTTCACCTGCTGTGCCCTGTGCTTTGGATGTTGTACCAACATGTACTGGAAGGTTTACAGTCATTAAATGTGAAAGTATTTCTGCACAATTGTTCTTTTGATTACGTGATGACTGAATTTTCGGCCGGAATTAGATGCCTGTTTAGGTGACTTGGATCAGAAAGAAATGTTACAGATAATAGTCTTGAAATAGCCTTGTATGTAGGCAAAAATGTAATATTGGTACAGCTCTGCTACACACTTTCCTGTAAAGAAAAATTATATGCCTTTTTTTTTTTTTTGGCATATGGTAACTATTTCTAAAGACAAAAGCCACTCTGTGTTACTCAGGAGGAAAGTAGGCCCAAAGATGAGTGTAAAACACAAAAGACATTTTAGATTTATTTTGCTTTGTGATAGTCACTATGGTTTTTTAGGTTGGATTATTTTTAATGTATTGTTTAACATTGTCCAGACTTTAAAGTTCCCATTATTTTTTTTCCACAATTTTAAATTCTGCATGAACGTTAAAGCTTGAGTATATTTACTCAGCGTTGCAACTTAATTCTCCACAACCCCAGGCAAACCCCAAGCCTGTTAGGTCTGTGACAGAGAAAGCTCTTTGTTGCCATTTAGTAGATTTTTACCATGTAGAGTTAGACAAAAAGGTTAAGTCCTTGGAGTCACGTTCTGATGAACATGGGTAGCTTTGTCTTCCCCCTCCCTACATCAAATATTATATTCCTAACCACACATTTGAAATTGCACTTCTAGCAAATTTAAAGCAATTTAAATTTAAATAATTAAATAAATAATAAAAACAGTATTCCCTCAGATATTTTTTTTTCTTTACAAATGAGTCCCTGCTTACTGCTGCTTACACCTACTGAGATGTGATCCGTAGGTTCTCATGGGTGAAAGCCAGGAAAAGGGTTTCAGATCTCAGAAGGGGCCGGCTGGCCATAATCGCAGGACTCTGTAAGATGATCTGATACCCAGGCAAGCAGCTTTTGTGCAAATGCAGCCCTTTGAACTGACTCTTCTTCACGATAAATTAAAAATACATACTTATTTTCAAATCCACTGGCCTGTGGCATCCCCTTTCTGCTAATGGAACAACTATGGTTTTGATTAGTCCCTTAGTCCCTTTTTTCTGTGTCTTATTTGAGACATCTCCCCCAAAACCACTGTGTTCTGTTTCCCTGTTAGAAATACAATAGAATTGCTTTCTTTTACAAATGACATAACTAATCAGATTCTGAGGGGAAAAAATCAAGACAGCTAACACATATTCGTTACCATGAGTGTTGTGCAGGCTGCATTTTTTTTCCTCACAAGATTGATTAATTAAATATTTATGAAAGAGAAACACCTGGCGTACTTCCATAAACAAATAGGTCTCCTGTGGGTTTGCAACAGCTGAGGAGAGTTTTGAGGGACCACAGGGATCTCAGGGTAAAGACTTCCTCACAGCTTGAGTTCTTACACATTGCTGTTTCTCATAAATATGCACCAACACACAAATAATTTCTATTTTGAAGACAGAAAGTGCAATATCAACAGATGAAATCCAAAAGACAGCCAAAGAGAAAGGTAAAGATTAAGCAGAACAGAATTACTGTACGTGGGGAAAATGGCTTGATTTTATTTACCTAAGAAAGGTCTAATGCTAAGGAGGCTCAAACAACTGGGGCCCCTTTTTTAAGGTGTTTGTCTAGGGATGCTGGTTAAATAGTAAGAGCCTTAGACTGAAGAGATCTGTTGAAATCTAAGGGCAAGGGTTAAGAAATTATGCAAGACACCTAAAAGTGGGAAATTCATTCTGTTCACTATTTCAGCTGCTCTTCCAGATGGATCTGCTTTATAGATACTTCCCTGACTCTTCATCTTCAGTGGAATGTTTTCACTGGTATGTCACTGCTTTAAAAATAATTTTGCCACTGACTTCAGCTACAATTTAGCTGGCATGATTGCTTTTATCGACCACTGCTTCACTGTGGCCAGTTTCCTACAACTGATTGTTTTAGTTCTTGGGAGTGGAAGTAATGTAGCTGTTAGTGTCAAATTCTTGTGCAATATCTTTTACATGTGCTTACATGCCATGTGCTTTCTGTATGTTGTATTATACTTCTTCATACTCTGGCTATGATTTTTTGTTGGGAAACCTTAGAAACTGGCCAGCTGCACTGAAGCTCGGAAGTTTAAGTTCAGCCTATATGGGATACGATCAAGACATATTAACTGTTTTCTTTTTCTGAGGCCAAATTCTAAAATTAGTTGTTCTGATGAGAGTTTCTCATATTGATCAAATGTTAATTTATTTCTTAAGTTCAGATGCAGCAAAATATATAGGTTCACAAATTTTTAAAATGCAAATTAAAAAAAAAAAAACAACAACCTGAATTTGGTTTTATTCTTTACCAAAGTTGGAAAAATATTACAAAAAAAAATATCCTTTATCATTTGGCATTTTTAAAATCTGAAACAGAAAACTTTGTTTATAAAATAAAGTTCAAATGGGTAATCATTGAGTTAATACAGATTAAACATCAGGTGTTTTTTTATTTGTTTTTTTTTATCAAGTGATTTTCTTCTGGTCAGTATGTTGCATTTGAATGGAGTGTTTCTGAGCTGTGAGTTGTTTTAAGGATTAAAATTGAGAGGATCATAAACATGTCAGTCTATTTAGGAAAAGAAAAAGGTGAAGGGTTTTTGATGAAGTTCTGCAAACACAAATGTTTTGTAGTGATAAAGTCCGGTGATGTGTATAATAATGTGGAGATAAAGCAACATTGTGTTTAGTATTAAGAGTAGGTAGTACTTTATCTTCTAGGTAACCTCTGTAAGGTGAAATGGTTTTGTTGCTAATCCTATGAAATTTGGTCAAAAAGCCAATGAAATAGAAGCTTTTTCATGAGCTGCAATATGTCAGTGAGGAGGTTTTAAATGCTTTTACTTGTATTGTGCATACTTTCATTGTATGAGTTTTTGGAGAAGGTTCAGTGGTACAGAATTCAGAAACACAAGCCACTACTTTTTGCTGTGTTAATCTTTTTTTTTTCTTTTTGTTTTTAATTCCTTTCACGTGTTTTTTCTGAAATAATAAGCATTAATATGCAGTATATCTCGTTGTGAAACATTTTCAAAGGGTGGTTACAAAGACTTATTTAATCTAGAGCAGACTTCTTACATACCTGCAGTTTCCTTTGGCTTTCCCTAGACATCTATAATAACAGTATAATGTATTCCAGGTTTAAGCTGTTTCTGTAAGAAAGGTGTTGAGCCTACAGATTTTTAACTGTAAAAATCTAAAATCACTCCTTGAAATTAATGTGAATACTAGATGTTTGAGGATTGGAGAATTCAATCCCAAACTATCAAAAATGTACTGTAATTGTATATGGGGAAGGTCTTAAATGTCCTGACTAGAAAGAATATTAATACTGAGTGGTTGCAGGTAGATCTTGATTTAATAAAATGTCTTTATTTCCTGCTAACTGAAAATGATGACAGGATTGTTTAAAAAGGATGAACCATTGAAATCACCTTGTTAGATATAAATACTTAATAGCATCCATTATAATGAGATAAAAAGTGATGGTTGTAAGGTCAAGTGTGAAAGGAGAGAGTTCAAAGATGGTGTAAGACCCTTCAACATAATATAACCTAGCTTTAAAAGTGAGAGAGGAAATGCATTGCTTGATGAGAAGAAAAGCCTCATGTAAGCTTGATAAATATTCGGGGTTTGTGTGTAATGAGAAATAGAATCTGATGAATGAAATGTCATGGTAAAATCATTTTAATCAATAATGGAATGTGACATTATTCAGACCATAGTAATATGTCTTCTCCTTCTTATTCTTTCCCTGTGATACGTTTTCCTTACATTTCCTTTTTTTAAATAGTTTTGGGGTTGGGTTTTTTCTTCTTTTTTTTGGTTAACTTGAGATTGGTTATGCTAATGTAATGCTGTTGCAACCTTTCTTCTGCAGCTAAGATATTGAATGTGTAATGTCACAATTCTGGACATAAACCTAGGAAAACAGATGTAGTACATGAAAATACATCATTTTCTAGGAATATTTATGTATTCAAAAAATAATTTGCCTTTTTCCCTCACTCCCCCACAGCTGATACTTTTAAATATAAAATTGGGATAGGATTACAGTAGTTGTCATGTGTGTGTAGGGAGTGCTTGTTCAGACTCTTGGGTAATGTAATAATGACCCCAGTGTAAATAACTGTGGATAAATTATGTACTATTGCATGCTAGTTGTCATTTTCTTTGTTGCAATGTTTACTTTAGCATAATCAAATGAGATCTTTATTTTTCATTATTGAGATCTTGTGTTACAACAGTAAAAATTACGATTTTATAATGCCTTCTGATGATAATGCTTTATCATCCTTATGGACTCTCATCTGAAAATGCTGAAGTTCATCTTGAACATTAAGCAGCCTGTCAGTTTACCTTCATAATTACGTGGAGAAAGTAATTGAGAGACATCCCTGTAACTCAAGGCTTTTTTTTGGCAAAATCAGCACTAAGTTCTCTTGACTCCTACTTTTGGTTCCACGACTGTCTTACTGCGGACCTTTGTGGACCTCCCAGCTCAGATTTTGGAGTGTGCAGGAGACATAAATATGCATATCGCATTCCCTTTCAACTATTTGTAAGCTTTCTAAAAGTCTTGATGATGAGCAAAAGCAGCCAACCAGGAAGCACTGTGGAGTGAATGAGCCTAACGGAAAAAATTGTTCCTTAGTATTGAAAACTTGTCATGGCTCTAGCATATCTTGGATGTTGATATTGGGAGGGCAGGGAGGGAAAGAGACAAAATCTCTTAAGGACCTTTAACATTTATGCTGAAACCAGTCTGGGAGAAGTAATACACAAAACTTCTAAAGCAGGACACGGAAAAGTTTATCCCCCCTGTAACTATGTTGGGGTTTTTTTTCCAATTTCTCTTCCTATGCTTATTCTATGTGTGTCACCTACCTTTTTCTTAAATTTAAAAACAAACAAACAAAAAACTTTCTGAAAAAAAAAAAACTGATAAAGGTCATCTTACACATATTTATCTATCTTTTGTTTGTTTGATTGCTACTAGCTTATTATTTGGGAATGCTTGAATTGATCTTTTTCCTTTACTATAGCAACAGCATGGGCTGAATATAGTCCATATATTAGTATCAAGTGTTTATTTTTGTTTGGATCAATTTGGCTTAACGTCATTCATATCATTAAAATTTTGCAGAAATAATATTGATGGAAGTTATTGATCCCTTTTGCAGAAACCATTGTATTAGTTGTGCTGAAGGCTTAAAAATGTTTGATCTTACATTAGCCACAACAATTGTTTGATATAGTCTATAGGCTCAACACAGCCAAACCCAAGTAACCATTGATTGAGACATTGGGGAATGAAACCCGGATCCAGGAATGAATTTTGAAACACTAAGCTTCAGTAAGCAGGCTGCCAGCCTCCTCAGGTGCTGTACCTCTTTTCTAAGCTGATTTTGCTGTAGAGGGCACAAAAAGATAGTGTTAACCAGGCTCCACGTTGGTAGGTATTTTGGCAGCTACAGTTTTTACCTTTATACAAACCCTTGTCTCTTCCTGATGTTTTGGAAATGGTAGCACACACAGGCAGCATGGTTCTCCTCCCCTTTCTCTTTCTGTCCTTTCAAGCCTAAATTAATTTCCTCCACTGCAGCGTCAGGAAAGAGGAGCAGCACTGGCAGAGTGTTTCAGTGGGAGGGAGGCAGAGGTGAACAAGATGCCCCTGCCTCCCCTCTCTGGAGCTGCCCAGCCTGAGGGATCTGGGGACGAGGAGCACCCTTCTCCTGGCTGCTTCCCCACATGCCACATGGGGTCTGGGTGTCAGTCCTGAAGGAAGAACATCCCACAGCTGACCTCTTTCCCAGCCTTCAGTAGTTCCTTTTGGATTGCAAAGACTGGTCCTTCCCATTCCTACCTGATAAAACAGTTCTCTTTCTGTCACCCTTGCTGCCCATGTGCTGGCACTGAGACAGTTGCATTTGCAAGTATATATTATTATTTTTTTTAATGTTTCCTGAATACAGATTTATGTAAACACACAAACACAAAGTAAAATTCCACTTTTAGAGGTGTGCAACACTGCATAGCACCCCAAAGGGGTACAATAATATTGTTAGCTGGCTAACACAGAAATTGCAATGTCCATGCTGTGGCAAATTAGCATGTTATTCATGCTTTAAGGGTCGTACACAGCCCACTAAAAATTTGCTTTCTGTTTTCTGACTTTGGACAAATATCTTCAGGATATTTATAGCAGCATATATTCAATACTTCTATTAAGAGAAGATAGTGAAATTTTTTAAGATTACAGATTAAGAGCCATGTAGCTTGAAGATTCCTATCACAAAACAGGTAGAGCAAAAAATATTAATATAGGATTCCTCATCCTATTTTGCAACAGGGATATTTAAAAATCAATGAGCCTTGCTGAAGGTCTCAGTACTCCAGAAACTCAGTTACTGATGAACCTTAGGTCAAACAGAGTACATATTGTCATGATGTAGCAATAATTATTACTCAATGCTGGTATTAATTTTTTACTTTCTTATAGGAGGATAGTCCAGAAAGAAATTAAATAAACTTTCATTGTTAGGAGGCAAGTATGATTTCTTGAAGTTCTTTTATCTTTATTACATGGAAGGTCATTTGTGATGTACTAGAAGGATGAAAGTCTAACTTTAAAATGTAATTCATTAAACTTGAAAAGGTTTTTCATATTATGCATGGCTTTCCTGCTTCAGATGTGGCAGTTTTAGGAAGCACTGCAAATAAAGGAGTTAAGCCTTTTGTTTAAAATTAGTCTGTACGAAAGCTAGGAAGTATTTGAGAAGAGTAGCTGTACAGTATAAATACAGCTTCAAAATACTTGTTTGTGTAGGCATTGAGGAATGCTATTTTTTCTATATCTTTTTTTTAATTTGAATTCAAAACTCTTAAAAGGGTGCCTGCATAAACATAAATAAATACATGTAGTAGAGAGAAGTGAAAACGTATGTACATGTCTGTGTATTTCAACAGCAGAATGTTAGGCTTGTAATCTGGTACAATTAGAATTTTAGCCCCATTACCTAATCAAAACAAATCCTTCCTTAAAACTGTGAATGAGTTTAGATAGATGGCGTGTTCACAACTGATAATCAGCTATGAACTGCCAAAGTTTACAGAACTGTTTAATTTGAACAGTTGCTAGCCTTATTCAAGATGTGTCAGCCCCTCAGCTTTTCTGTTGTAATTAAGCATCTTTATCCTTACAGAAAATGCTTTAACTGGAAAGATGTATTGTAATTACATTCTTTTTTTAAGTAAATGCAAGATAAGTTAGTGTGGCATTGGGACTTCTAATGGAAATTTATGGCAGTTTTAGCATAAAATAACAAAACTACATTGACTGAGCAATGTGAACAGAATTCTAATGTGTGTTTAACCGCTGGCTGCTAGTTTCAATGAGTATGAAATAACACTTTATAAAGGATGTAGTAGTTACTATATACAGGAGCTGAAAACTCTCTTCAGATTCATTATGCAACTTACCATCTGTTATCAAAAGACTGCTAACTTCTTAGGGGATCTTACAGAGAGTAGTAGTTGCTAATCACGGCTTTTAGAAATATTTTTGAGATAAGTAATAACTCTAACCTATAATCCCTGTTTAAATTGGATTAATTTTAAAATACTGGTTGGCATATAGGTACTTTTTGATGAAGTTATCAGAAAGAACATTTCAGGTTTTTAAGATGAAAACAAACCTGAGCATTCACAAATTTTTTAGTGCACCTTGAACAAAGCTAGTATCTAAACTTCAAACACATATTTGAGTGTGGGGGAATTTACTGTGTATAGCATCTTACTGTTAAGAGTAGATGCTGTAAAGAAAATTGGAATTGAACTCTGACCAACCATTAGCTTTCTTGACACTAAGAATATTCCAGTAGGTATGCGCAGTAGTTCTCCATTTAAGGAAGCTAATCTGAATTAGTCCTAGGAAGAGCCTCTCATTTTCCCCATTGACTACAATTACATCTTGCAAATATCTCTCTATAGTTGCTTCAGCCTTTAAAGAACAGCATGGAGGCAGAAATGCTTGAGTCAATTTCCTTTTCTTGAAGTTGATGTCTGAGATGGAGAAGTGACATACTTGAGAAATGTGAATGCACTTAAAGTTTTGAGGATTAACTGGAGTTGTATGATATGTTTGAAAAAAGAAACTGGTTTTTTTTTATCAATAGCAACTTTTGTGTTAAAGTTGGGGGTTTTGTTATCTTAGTTCTTCAGAACACAAAAATTATATAGAATGTGGTGTGATAGCGCCAGTTGGTTGTCCTCCTGAGCTTACAGCTGGCTTCACAGGACTGCGTCAGAGAAGCCTCTCACCTAAAGATGGCCAGCTGTTAATTAAACATTCTCAGTGACAATGTAATAATAAAATAGCCCATTTTGTTTTCTTTCATTTTCCAGTATGTTCACATGGAGATTAAAATATTGCAGATGGGCCAACAAGTGTCAGTGTCTAAGGTACTAAACACAGTGCTAAAGCATGATGGATATCTAGTAACACGTTATTGCTCTCTATTATCTGCTCTTGGCTCGATGAGTGATTTGTTCTTGGCTTCAAAATATATAATGCAGAGGAGCTGAAGAGGCCATCTCGCAGTTCCTGAATCTAACTTGAAACTGTGATGAACACAGATATTACTAGTTGTTGTTCTTTTTTAATTAACAAAAAATAGGGCAGTAGTAGAGTTTGGTGTCTCTTTATGTTGAAAGTGGAGTAGTTTGGGGAATAAAGATTAGTTCCATCAAGTTCCTCACCATGAGTACCAAAAAATGCAAGGCTAATTAAGGTATTTTTCAGATTGAATATTATGATATATTTCAAACCTCAAAATAACTCCTCCTCTCAGAACTTTCTATTACTTTTTAAAATTAATAATAAAACCATTGCTTTGAATAGAATATGATTTCTTCTCATGTGACTACTAAAAATCAGTTATTTCCCATGTTCTTTATGACTTTTTTCTCCTGTTGTATTCCTGACTGTTACAAGATCTTTTCTGATTTAAACGCTTAGTTAACATTGGTAATGAGAGAAACTTTTAGACAAGGTTTACTACTTTGTTCCCCAACCCACAAACAGATGACATATGATAATGCCTGCCTTTGAGAGAGCTTTTTGATTAAGAAGTGGAACTAGCAGATAAAACAGGCTGCTAATTCAAAGACTAACCAGACTTTATAGATAAAATCAAGTTGCTCAGTTTCTTTGTCTCACCTGTCCTTTGATATTTGTTTACAGATGGGCAAGTAAATTAGTATACCATAGGTTAAGGAAAGAACGTAAAACACCAAAAATTACTATGGTACTTACACACCCACCCCCACCCCTCCCCCCCAAACAGAAATTTTTCCTGAGGTTTTTGGCCAGTTGTGTTTCTGCTCAAAGTATTTGTTTTTCTTTTTGAAGGAGGTTTTAAGGAACAGGTGGGCAATTTGCCTTAAAGTGTAGCAAAATACTTCATTCAGTAATTTCCAGAGAAGATTTCTGTTGTTAAGCAATATTTCAAAATATATCTCCCCTTTGTGGTTATGAATGTGTACCTTTTAGAAGGGCCAAATATTTAGTATCATCATTTGGTATCTTAATGACACTCTAAATTACTCTTCAGAGGTTAGAAAGGAGGTCCAGCTTAGCTAAAACTGTGAGTCTATATATTTAACATAAATAAAACCTATTCACTAAGATTAAGAAGTTGGTGCCTGTTAGGAGTTAAAACCAAGTGATATTAATGTACGAAAAATCCATTACATTTAGCAAAAACAATGCAGGCAATTCCAGCCTCAGGAGCTCTTATTGAGTGTTAGTGATAATATGTTCTCTACAGAGCTGAACAGCCCAATACAGGGAGACCTCTTCGTATACAGAATGTAGTATAGACAAAAGCATGCTATCTGCTTTTTTTTTTTTTCCTTGTAATGTCAGATTTAGTTCTGGCTTTTTACCTATGTAATACAGCTATTGTAATTAGTACGCTAAGAGTCTGATAAAACCAGGCTGATATGAACGCTCCTTTGCTGGTTTTGTGAACAAAATCCCAAATTCGGGAGAATTTATGATTGGGAGAAGAGGAGAACATGGTCCAGGAGCAACCTGTATTTCAGAATAACTCTGTAAAAATAGTATTGGATGCTAGTCATGCTTAATAGGAGGGATAAGGGGATATCATTTCATGCAACTCTGAGAGCCTCGCAGTAGCCTTTAGAAAATGTTACTTCTTTTAGCAAATTTTTGAGAAGTTAATGCCTTAAAACCTTTCAGCCACTTTCCTTATGAACCATGCATGCTTCTTTTGTGTTCACTTTGAAAAATGAATTTGAGACTGGATCCAGTAAGCTTATGTGAACATGCACACATGTGGAACTGTTGAAATGAAACATCACTTTCTGAATGAGGTTGCCACAGTCTGAAATAATTTGGAGTTTGGCAGAGAGACAGAACTTGGCAATAGATTTACAGGAAGTAAATAAAGGATGTAGAAATAATAATATAAAAAAACACCAACAATTTCAGTTTGGATAGTGCTTAAATTAAAGTGCACAGAAGACAGTATAAGATGCTTTTTTTAAGTCCTCCCACACCCTCAACCATAAAAGTGATTCTGGTATGTGACCACCACCTCCCTACTCCCTTACCTGTGTTATTCATTGTAATACCTATGAGTGAAGATTCTTCGTTCACGGGAAATGTCTGATTCATTGTCAATATGGTTTTAGACCTGATTTCTGTTTTCAAGAGAAACTTGAAAGCTGCTCATCTTCCTTTAATCTCAGAAAACCTTCCTACTGGTGTGATGATATGTAAATCCTGTATTTTCAAAGGACATATGTACACAAAATCAGGCCCTGAAGAGGGCTTTTATTTCTTTTTTTAATAAGATTGCAAGCAGATATGCAAATTAACCATTCCTCTGCCTAACTACTTCTCACTGTTTCTCCCAATCGGTGGAACTTTCAAATACAGAATAATTCTTACCACAAATATTTTACAAATCCATATGTTTAACTTCACATTTTCAAAACAAAAAGTAGTCAGGACCATAGAATCAGTTCTCTCTCTCTGCTCTTCAAGAAATTTGGTAGATTTAATTTTAGTGTTTGCAATTCGTTTCCTTTCTTGATAAAATTCATAGAAATTTTTCTTATACGAGTAAGTGACTAAAATAAAATTACCCTATTCAACACAGCTCCCACGACCCAGTATGAATTTTGCTTTAAATGGGAGGAATGCTGGATTCCCAGATATTCCTTTATCATGGGAAAGATTGAAATCCTATTAAGGGAAGAGTTGTGAGCGGCCCCGCCCTCGACACACCGTGCTGGTTATGTGGAGTCCTTATCCCAAAACGATGGCAATAATAGGGATAACACTGCCTGAGTTCAGAGGAAATAGACTGTGCAATCTGTCTGTTGGCTGATTTCCTTGCTTACGATACAACTTTCAACATGGTAATGAAAACGCTTGTTTTTCTTATAACAGAACTTTTAAATGGAGTATTTTACACGACAGCACAAAGTAAGAGAAAATCTGTTCCTCATAAAACACAGAAAAATATATGTGACTTAGCTGAACTGGTTTTTGTGGAATCATAGATTTATTATTCATGTCAGAGTGAGCAATTTGATAATGTTGACAACTTCCTGCAATGCAGAGGCTATATAATTTCACAGAGGAATTTTTTCATCAGGCCAATAACTTCCTGTGTAGTCCAAGTATATCCACAAGAAGATAACGACTCTGGGGATTTCAGTTGCTGTCATGCTGCTAGGAAATTGTTTACTGTGATTTTAACTGTTTTAGAAACTGAGCTTATCTAATTTTTCAGCTTGCAGCTGTTGGATCTCTGCTAACTTTGTATTTCAGATTGAAAACCTTTGCACTATCAGAAAGACTGTATTCTCTCTCCCCACCAGTCATAACAGGGAAAGAATGAGTCAGGATTTAGGGATTGAATCTGTTCCACTGCTGTGCAGCATGGGAGATCAGGAAGGACTTCTTAATAAGAATGAATGGTTTATTAAACTCGCATAGCTTTGGTGTACATTTGATTCTTTGTCAGGAAATGGGTGCTATACACCTTTTTACTGGTATGCTTATTAAAGATTTTCACAGACTGGCTGAATGGATGCTCATTGCAATCAGTAGCATATGGAAAGGATAGGTAGATGGTGAAAGAAGATCTGTTAGTGACTCAAAATTCATTACTGTTTTCTAGTACAAAGGCAGTGGAGAAATATCCTGCCTGAAAATTAGAACAAAATTTGGCTGATGCCGTATTGTAACCACTTAATGCCACAGCCACCAGAGAACAGTAATGGTGCAAGAATAACTGTTGTTTCTATCTTCTCTGAAGGTAAAACAAGTATTTCCCCCAAATTAGGTCACATTCACAATGAAACAGAACTTGTGCTATAGCCATTATTGTAATAACATCCATCTGTAAAGTTGCTTCTCTGTTATTATAACGGTGCCTTGGCTCAGAAGTTTGTGAAAATCACACACTCAAAATAAGTAATAAGGTTATCAGAAAATGGGAGGAGATGTTGCTTGGTAGGAAACATTTAGAGGAGCTAATCCAGTGCCAGTGCATCTGTTAAAATGACATTAATTTTAGGACAACACTTATGGGAAGGTAAAGAAAATAATTTCAGCAGGTGGTAAAAGAGTGTTTTGGGGGTTTTTTTTAAACACTTTTATCAAAACTTTGTCATATTTTATTAGGGAAGGGCTTCCTTAAAATTAGCACTCTGGGGCTTTACCTACTGTATAAATATTCCCGAGTAAGAAAAAGTAGAATTAATGTAATTTGCAAGCAATTATCATTTCAGCAGAGGACAAAAATGCATGCATCCATGTGTTATTTTGGAAACTGCCCTGCTTTATTCCTGTGTTCTTGGTGATATTTGTGATGGCCAATCAACAATTTTTCAGCTGCGTACAAAGTGGATCTGCAAGGGTGGTTGCAGGCAGCCATTCCTCCACTTCTCTAAGGAGCTGCGTTTCAGCACTGAACCGTGCAGATTTATGCCAGATCTGGCTGTCTTCCCAGACTGGTGCAGTAAGCTCCTTAAAGGAAAACCTTGCCACAATATTCACGGGAGTACATATACTCAAAAGTCTGAATGTATGCATGAGCATATGTTTTTGGAAGCTTTCATGGGTTACATGGAAGCAGTGCTTTTTCTCATTTTTTACGGGTGAGGAATTACTGTATGTCTGTCTTCGAAGGTGAGATGGTTAGACATTTGCCTTGCCTGTGCTACAGGCTTTCATAGCAGTCTGTATCCTTCCATGTAGGTCTGTCCCAAATACACAGAAGTTTAGACCAGCTCCCAGGAGAATACAAATAATTTACATCACAGCCAGGAACAGATCCAAGATCTCTTAATTTCTATTCTGTATTATTAATGTCTTGCAGATATCTGTCATGTCAAACTTTCCAGGAAGCCCAGGAGTTGAGTTCGGTTTTTAATAGCAGCTATTACTCTGATTTCTTAGAATTAGCTTTAATCATTTTAGAGGAGCTGTACAGCAATCTGAGATGTCATCCTAATGCAATATTTTGATATAGCTCTCTCATGGCATATATGTTAACTCTTAGTTGCAGGAGCAAGCAAGAACAGCCCTAAAAAAAAAAAAAAAACCAAACACAAACAACTGAGAAGAGTGAGAGAATGTTTATGTTCTTTCCCATAGTACTAATTTCAGCATTGTTTCTTGGGTGCTTTCAGTTAATTTCTCTCCTGTTCTGATTTCCAGGAATAAATGAGAACTCTCAGTGCACTGTTTTGTAGTGTATTTGAGTCCTGAGAACAAAGTAAAGTGTCTTTCTTAATTTGCCACAAGCATTTAACTTCTCTTCAAATTATATTTTAGTAATGGAGAATTATCAATGTAATGTAAAAGGTCTGAAGGCTAGAAGCCTATGCCTCTTTATTTTACTATGTTTTCATCTACCCTGACTCCAAACACTTGAATTGTGCCTTTGAGCTCATTTTTTAATTTGAAATTGCCAAAACAATAAAATTTGAAAAAACATAATCTTGAAAGAATTTTCTATGTAAGGTGGAAATGTCACTTGTAAAATGATACATATAATTATTTACAATGAGACAGCCAAATGAAAAAACAAGATACATTCATTCTTGCAGTACATGTAATTTAATAAGCATCTTGCATTTTTCTGAAATGCATTTGGTCACTGAATACACTGTGAATTAAAACTCACTTATCCACAAGCTTGATATGCGCATTCATATCCTATTCCAAGAACTTTTATCAGAGTGACATATGTGTAAGCATATACAAGTGAAAGTAAAATGCATTGCAAAATGAATTTCCTTTGAGTGGGAGGTATGCAGTTGGGCCAATAAAAACAGGGTTTTTTCCAGTCATCTAGCTCATTTCTCTGGTGAGGACTGGGAAGACACATTTTATCTGCTATGAAAACTGATTGATTTCTTCTTTTGGTTTTCTTTGCACCACAGGCTTCCGCTGAAAATTAGTTCTCACTTGTAACGTTTTCAGCCCCAACTGTGTTTGCCCTGAAATCAGTCTACTGTATACAAGTATTTTGGATTGAAAAACATACATTTCTTCTTTCAATTTAATGAAAGATTTTAGCCCTCTTGGTTTATTGATAGACCATCATGCAGGCTTCACAGCTCTGCTCATTGATAAGAACACCTACTGATAAATTTTATTAACCTCCCACTTTGAATTCTTATTAAATAATTAAAATAGGTTGCAAAAGGTTGTAAAAATGTGTATTTTAAACTGTTCTCTGAGTTCCTGCTGATGCGGATTTCACTGCTGCTTTTAGTGATTATTGTATGGGTAGTACTTTGCCTATGTCTGCTTGGACAGACCAGTGCTTGAGTCCTGAACACTTAGCCAGCTGCAAATAGCCTCATACTAGCTCTTGGTTTTGTTTACAGTCTTTTGAGGATATAATTAATTCAGGATTCAGTAATTCAGGAAAACCTAGGAATTGTTCACTACTCAATCAGCATTACTTTGTATGAATTATTTCTCAATTCAGATCAAATATTTTTCTCTCCACCGCATAGGCACAAACACAATAGGACTGTGGTCTTGGTCATTCATAAAAATGAAACTGAGCTGGATAAGACGTTTGGGTTTAGATTCTAGTTAATGGTATTGGCTTATATGGAATGTTTCTTGGTTTATATGTTTCACAAACTTGCATTAGTGGTTAGGTTGCATTGCCAAGAATATTTACAATTTCGTTGATCTCTGCTTCTGCGGAAGACAAGAACTGAACTCGCTCTCAAGCAGATTTAGTTCCAAAGAGGCTAGGATTGAAAAGCCATTCTCTTTACTTGGACATATGTTGAATCTGGACTTCAGTCTTTTCAGACCTTTTGCCATCAGTTAGAGAAATACGAAAATTTATCTCCTTGGATTACGTGTGGCTAGGAATTTAAAATGTTGTTGGAAGAAATATTACACTTTGTCACTCTGGTTTGGAACAACTGCTCTACAACAGGAGAAACTAGTATCACACTAAAAAGAGTAATAAGCAAGTGCTGTTTACACGATCTTTACCTACTAAATATATAAAAATACTTACCTATCACAAACACATACCTATTATTTGGCTGCTTCTGTATAAAATTCTAATCTCAATTGCATTATGCATCCGATATGTTTGACTTAATCACAACATGTTTTTTTTCTTAAAATGGATTCCTTCAAACACATCCTGTGATGTAGTATTTTCTTTGAAAGGTGAGGGAATAGAAGAATCATAGAATGGTTTGGGTTGGAAGGCACCTTAAAGATCACCTAGTTCCAACCCCCCTGCCATGGGCAGGGACACCTCCCACTAGACCAGGTTGCTCAAAGCCTCATCCGGCCTAGCCTTGAACACCTACAGTGACAGGGCATCCACAGCTTCTCTGGGAAACCTGTTCCAGTGTCTCACCACCCTCAGAGTAAAGAATTTCTTCCTAATGTCCAATCTAAATCTACCCTCTTTCAGTTTAAAACCATTACCCCTTGTCCTATCGCTACATTCCCTGATAAGGAGTCTCTCCCCATCCTTCCTGTAGGTCCCCTTTAGGTACTGGAAGGCTGCTATAAGGTCTCCCAGGAGCCTTCTCTTCTCCAGGCTAAACAACCCCAACTCTCTCAGCCTGTCTTCATAGGAGAGGTGCGCGAGCCCCCTGATCATCTTCGTGGCCCCCCTCTGGACTTCCTTCAGCAGATCCGTGTCCTTATGTTGGGGGCCCCAGAGTTGCACACAGCACTCCAGGTGGGGTCTCACAAGAGCAGAGAAGAGGGGCAGACTCACCTCCCTCGACTTGCTGGCCATTCTTTTGATGCAGCCCAGGATATGGTTGGCTTTCTGGGCTGCAAGCACACATTGCTGGCTCATGTTGAGCTTCTCATCAACCAACACTCCTAAGTCTTTCTCCTCAGGGTTGCTCTCAACCCATTCTCCACACAGCCCATATTTGTGCTTGGGTTTGTCGTGACCCAGGTGTAGGACCTTGCACTTGGCCTTGTTGACCTCATGAACTCCATGAGATTCGCATAAGCCCACTTCTCACGCCTGTCCATGTCCTCTTGGATGATATCTCCTCCCTTCTGAGTGTTGACTGCACCACAGAGCTTGGTGTTGTCAGCAAACTTGCTGAGGGTGCCCTCAATCCCGCTGTCCATGTTGCCAACAAAGGTGATAACTGTTATCGATCCCAGTACTGACTTCTGAGGAATGCCACTCATCACTGGTTGTCACTTGGACATCGAGCCATTGACCTCAACTCTTTGAGTGTGACCATCCAGCCAATTCCTTATCCACTGAGTGGTCAGTCCGTCAAATCTATGTCTCTGCAATTTAGAGACAAGGATGTCGTACGGGACAGTGTCAAATACTTTGCACAAGTCCAGGTAGATGATGTCAGTTTCTCTTCTCTTATCCACCAACACTGTAACACCATCGTAGAAGGCCACCAAATGTGTTAGGCACAATTTGCCTTTAGTAAAGCCATGTTGGCTGCCACTGATCATCTCCTTATTTTCCATGTGCCTTAGCAAAGTTTCCAGGAGGATCTGCTCTTTGATCTTGCCTGAGCACAGAGGTGAGACCAACTGACCTGTAGTTCTGCAGGCTTTCCTTTTTTCCTTTTTTAAAAATGGGGGTAATGTTCCCCTTTTCCAGTCAGCGGAAGCTTCAATGGACTGCTGTGACTTCTCAAATATGATGGATAGTGGCTTAGCAACTTCATCTGCCAGTTCCCTCAGGACCTGCAGATGAATCTCATCAGGTCCCATGGACTTGTGCACCTTCAGGTTCTTCAGATGGTCTCAAACCTGGTCTTCTTCGACAGTGGGTGGTTCTTTATTTTCCCGATCCCTGCATTCGTCTTCTGTGACTTGGGCAGTGTGGCTAAAGCACATACTGGTGAAGACCAAGGCAAAAAAGTTGTTGAGTACCTCAGCCTTCTCCATACCCTGAGTGACCAGGTCTCCTGTTTCTTTCCAGAGAGGGCCCACATTTTCCCTAGTCTTCCTGTTATCACTGACCTAACTATAGAAGCTTTTCTTGTTGCCCTTGACATCCCTGGTCAGTTTAAACTCTATCTGGGCTTTACTTTTCATAACCTGATCCCTGGCTGCTTGGACAATTTCTCTGTATTCCTTCCAGGCTACCTATCCTTGCATCTACCCTCTGTAGGCTTCCTTTTTGAGCTTTTTTTCTCCAGGAGCAACTTGTTCATCCATGCAGGCTGCCTGCTGTTTTTGCCCAACTTCCTCTTTATCAGGATGCATCACTCCTGAGCTTGGAGGAGGTGGTCCTTGAATATTAACTAGCTTTCTTGGGCCCATCTTCCCTCCAGGGCTTTATCCCACTGTACTCTACCAAGCAGATCCCTGAAGAGGCCAAAGTCTGCTCTCCTGAAGTGCAGGGTAGTGAGCTTGCTGTGCTCTCTTCTCACCGCCATAACGATCATGAACTCCACCACCTCATGGTCACTGCAGCCAAGGCTGCCCTTGATCTTCACATTCCCCACCAACTCCTTGTTCGTGAGAACAAGGTCCAGCGTGGCACCTCTCCTCGTTGGCTTCTCTATCATTTGGAGAAGGAAGTTATCGTCAAGACATTCCAAGAACCTCCTGGATTGCTTATGCCCCACTTTGTTGTCCCTCCAACAGATATTGGGGTGGTTGAAGACCCCCATGAGGACTAGAGCTTGTGAATGTGACGCTGTTCCTATCTGTCTATAGGGGACCTCCTCCGCTCAGTCTTCCTGGCCGGGTGGCCTGTAGCAGACCGCCCTCTGTAACAACACCTGTCCCTGCCCTCCCTTTAATCCTGACCCTTAAGCTCTCTGTTGAGAGCTTCAAATAAAGCAAGCTTCAAATAGAATATGGGAGATTAAGCTAGTGCATAACACTAGAAGGTGCCTTGTGTTATTTAGAAAACAATGACATGAATATTAAGTGCTGCATAATAACATACAGAGAACTTGGCAGTGTTGTGCATTCTCAAACTTTCCTTTGAAATAATATTTTTCATCTTTGAACAGGGTTTTGAAAGACTTGAATATAGAAATCTTTAATCACTAAGCTTTCATACAGAGTCTGAGGGCCATGAATTCAGGTAAATGGATATGTTGGATAGAATATATTGAGANCGCTGTCCATGTTGCCAACAAAGGTGATAACTGTTATCGATCCCAGTACTGACTTCTGAGGAATGCCACTCATCACTGGTTGTCACTTGGACATCGAGCCATTGACCTCAACTCTTTGAGTGTGACCATCCAGCCAATTCCTTATCCACTGAGTGGTCAGTCCGTCAAATCTATGTCTCTGCAATTTAGAGACAAGGATGTCGTACGGGACAGTGTCAAATACTTTGCACAAGTCCAGGTAGATGATGTCAGTTTCTCTTCTCTTATCCACCAACACTGTAACACCATCGTAGAAGGCCACCAAATGTGTTAGGCACAATTTGCCTTTAGTAAAGCCATGTTGGCTGCCACTGATCATCTCCTTATTTTCCATGTGCCTTAGCAAAGTTTCCAGGAGGATCTGCTCTTTGATCTTGCCTGAGCACAGAGGTGAGACCAACTGACCTGTAGTTCTGCAGGCTTTCCTTTTTTCCTTTTTTAAAAATGGGGGTAATGTTCCCCTTTTCCAGTCAGCGGAAGCTTCAATGGACTGCTGTGACTTCTCAAATATGATGGATAGTGGCTTAGCAACTTCATCTGCCAGTTCCCTCAGGACCTGCAGATGAATCTCATCAGGTCCCATGGACTTGTGCACCTTCAGGTTCTTCAGATGGTCTCAAACCTGGTCTTCTTCGACAGTGGGTGGTTCTTTATTTTCCCGATCCCTGCATTCGTCTTCTGTGACTTGGGCAGTGTGGCTAAAGCACATACTGGTGAAGACCAAGGCAAAAAAGTTGTTGAGTACCTCAGCCTTCTCCATACCCTGAGTGACCAGGTCTCCTGTTTCTTTCCAGAGAGGGCCCACATTTTCCCTAGTCTTCCTGTTATCACTGACCTAACTATAGAAGCTTTTCTTGTTGCCCTTGACATCCCTGGTCAGTTTAAACTCTATCTGGGCTTTACTTTTCATAACCTGATCCCTGGCTGCTTGGACAATTTCTCTGTATTCCTTCCAGGCTACCTATCCTTGCATCTACCCTCTGTAGGCTTCCTTTTTGAGCTTTTTTTCTCCAGGAGCAACTTGTTCATCCATGCAGGCTGCCTGCTGTTTTTGCCCAACTTCCTCTTTATCAGGATGCATCACTCCTGAGCTTGGAGGAGGTGGTCCTTGAATATTAACTAGCTTTCTTGGGCCCATCTTCCCTCCAGGGCTTTATCCCACTGTACTCTACCAAGCAGATCCCTGAAGAGGCCAAAGTCTGCTCTCCTGAAGTGCAGGGTAGTGAGCTTGCTGTGCTCTCTTCTCACCGCCATAACGATCATGAACTCCACCACCTCATGGTCACTGCAGCCAAGGCTGCCCTTGATCTTCACATTCCCCACCAACTCCTTGTTCGTGAGAACAAGGTCCAGCGTGGCACCTCTCCTCGTTGGCTTCTCTATCATTTGGAGAAGGAAGTTATCGTCAAGACATTCCAAGAACCTCCTGGATTGCTTATGCCCCACTTTGTTGTCCCTCCAACAGATATTGGGGTGGTTGAAGACCCCCATGAGGACTAGAGCTTGTGAATGTGACGCTGTTCCTATCTGTCTATAGGGGACCTCCTCCGCTCAGTCTTCCTGGCCGGGTGGCCTGTAGCAGACCGCCCTCTGTAACAACACCTGTCCCTGCCCTCCCTTTAATCCTGACCCTTAAGCTCTCTGTTGAGAGCTTCAAATAAAGCAAGCTTCAAATAGAATATGGGAGATTAAGCTAGTGCATAACACTAGAAGGTGCCTTGTGTTATTTAGAAAACAATGACATGAATATTAAGTGCTGCATAATAACATACAGAGAACTTGGCAGTGTTGTGCATTCTCAAACTTTCCTTTGAAATAATATTTTTCATCTTTGAACAGGGTTTTGAAAGACTTGAATATAGAAATCTTTAATCACTAAGCTTTCATACAGAGTCTGAGGGCCATGAATTCAGGTAAATGGATATGTTGGATAGAATATATTGAGAATACTTTTGTTAAAACATCCTTGATATCTCCTCTGTCTTCCTTAGTTTATTTTTTCTTTTGAAACTAGCTATCATAGTTTAAAATAACCTCACTTCCAGTTTGTTTTCAAAAATCAAATCGGTCTTCCAAAGATAATATGACAAAAAGGGCCTGGGGAAAAAAGGTTCATCTGATCTACGTATCTATATATGTGTGCACAAAATGGCTGGTGATGTAAAGGGGGAAATCATATTTTACCAACTCCGCTTAAAATAAAACATTGCTTTTAGACTCAGGTTTGGTTTGCTAATTTCTAACCTAGACTTCATTTTTATTTTTAGCTTATAAACCCATGAAATCAGGGACTGGGAATGAAAATGATAAGACACTTTATTGTAGCAGCACAACCAGACACCACTGTAATATTTTGTTATGATAACCCATGAAGAGAATTCACTGTTAACTTGGGACCATACATAATAAAATACAAACACAGATAATGACTTTAACTCCTTTGCTTTATAGGGTGGAGATTATAGTAGCAAAGAAAGAGCAGGCTGGACTGATTGTCAGAAAAACGTTCTTTCCAAATGACCTGGTGACCCACCAATTTAATTTTATTCTTTAAATTATATGTATTGAGATTCCAGCCATGAAATTGATTGCATAATTGCACTCCTCCTGAGCCCGGGGGAGTCCTACTGAAGCAGGGATGCTGGAATATGCCCAGGCTTTTGTGGGTTTGGAACCATAAATACCAGCAGAGCTCACAGCAGTCCCTGCTGCCAAGGAATTTCTGCATCTTGTTCCTACATCTCAGGTTATTTATTGATATTTTATTTCTGGGGATTGCATCTTATGAAGCATGGATCTCAGTCAGAGATGTTCTTTAAGGTAGAATAGGCCAGCTCCAATGAGCTTTATTGATTTAATGCTTATTGGGGAGGCAATATAGCATCCGGTGTCATCAGGTGATGAGATAGAAAGGCTCTGCTCTTCTAAGTAATGAGCTGTAACAAACTTGAGCTCTTTCTAAGTCTCCTTTCATCTTCTCATGTGGTATAATGCAGTACCCAAGTACAGAGTGGATAAGTACACAGATTAGATTGACTGGTTCCACAGTCATTAGAGAAGTATATATTCCCTTGGCCATTAGCAGGTGGAAGAACAATAGATAATAGGTATGCGGTATTTAGTGTTATCCATCTTAAAAATCCTCTTAGCCTGATCCTGATCACCTTTTAGGATCAAAAGAGTTCTTCTCATGTGGGTACTGCATTTCCCCATTTGCTAAGAAAGCCAAGAGATTTAGAGTAAGGTGTACTGCTGATATCTGAGCTGGGAGAGAATAGAGAATTTTGTATAGGAAATCACTGATCTATCACCATTGGAAAGCAGTACTGGAGGAGGAATTTTATTTCTTTGCATGAGATTTTGTGGTTAATTTGACTTTTCTTCTCTGTACGCTTTGGTTTCATGTGTTTTGAGTATGAAAACCTATCCAATCTATATTACTTCTGTGTCACTCTCCAGGTGAATTAGCAAAGTCTGTCTGAATAGAAAGAAATAGGTATTTTTTTCCTATTCATTGCATTATATCTTTTCCCACCTTATCTTTAACAAACTAAACATTTGTCATATGGCAGGAAAGGAGACTATGAGCAGTTTCAGGGATTTCTTCCCAGAACAAGGCTGGAAAATCTGACTAACAGCAACACTGATGGCCTTTAAATACAAATATGCAGCGCGCTTTTTGAAACTTGTAGATAAAGCTTGATGCTTTCCACCTGTCCAGGAAGATTCTCAGACAAGAATATGAGCATTTTCTTCTCAATGAGACTGCTGAAACGAGGTGACCCAGTGTTTAGTAAGATTTATCTAGGTCATTAGTTCAAATTTGATTCTTGCTGTCCTCTTAAAGCTCCTTTTGGCTGTGTTAGATTAGATGAAGTAGTAGCTTATGTAGTTCCTACTGGGAAAACTGCTCATATCACCAAAAAAAACCATTTAATTTTGTTTGCTGAGGAAAATTCAATGAGCCTTTAAACTCGAACCTCAATTTTCTCTCTCATCCTCTCCATCATGGCTGTTTGAGTCATTTTTCTGGTATTTTCTCTGTCTTCCAGAACAGTACCCAATAAAGCTGTGGTGTTGAAACACTTTGTGATAATATACTGCTTTGCCTTTCAGTAAAGCCTAGGCAAGACCATTAGATAAAACCTAATAAAAAAGAAAAAAAAAAATTGAAGGGCCTTAATATTATCGGAAATAATCATATTCATTTTAAAGGTGAAATTACTGAGAATCGGGGTGAAGAATAGGCAGTTTCTGGTTTTTGTTTGGGTGCAGGTTTGGGCTTTTTTTTGTTTTGGTTTTTATAGTATATCTGTCCCATGTAGTGTAGGAAATAAGTGTTACACACACCATCGTGACCAGTGAAGACAATGCCTGGTGTCTGCTAGGGAGTCAGTGTCACGCTGGTTGCTTGTATCCATCAATTCAAGGGTGGGCAAAATGCTGTAGAACAAGAATGAACTTACCTGAGGTGACTGCTGAGGAAGCTAAGCTTTGTACCACTTTCGGTGGTGTTCAGTGACAACTTTGAGCCAGAGTCTGACAGGACTGTTTTCTTCCAATGTCAGAGGTCTAACTGATGAGGATTTTCTGCTACGACCATTTCCCCTTCCTTCTAACTACTGTATCAGTTCCTTTGTTTTCCACTAATTTACTCTGGTGAATCAGAACTTCGGTGAAGGATTTTAGCAACACAGTTGCTGAGCTACTCGGCCTAGCTTTTTGGCATTCATTGAAATAATAACAAAAAACCCAACTATTTCAGCTTGACACAGTACACATTCACAGACCATATGGCAACTTGTTGAAGTAACTAGATTTGTTTTAGTTTGCAAATACTAACTTGAGTATTAAATGCCAGCATTTTTTCTAATGCAACTGTACTTTAGCGATGAGGGAAAAAGTAAAATTTCCCCTTCTGCATTATAGCCTTCCTTTTGTTCCCCAGTAGGATGGAAAATGGGTAAAATATTAGCTTTGTTCAGTTTAACCCATGCTGGGTAGCAGATTCACTTGACTTTCCCTTCCCTCTTTCCCTTCAAAAGAATTCCTATTTTTCTGGAAAATTACATTTTTTTTATATATATATGTTCTATTTGATTTGGGCTGGCATCAATTTTAATTGATAGTTTAAATTTAAATAAGAAAAAAAAAAACTGAAATGAAAAAATCCTGATTTTAGGCCAGTTTGTAAGTGATAGTTGAATATGAAACCACAGACCACCTAATTTTTATGCTATCTTTTTTTTTCGTGTTTTCCCTGTATAGCCTAAGGTATCAGAGGAGGAAACAACTGCGTTTGCCAGCCAACTATACAATTATTACTACCCTTAAGGCCACAGTTATTAAGACATTTCTTGTGAAAAAAAGAAAACCTGCTGTATGGACTAATTCTGCACAGAATTATTTCAGCACCATGTCACTACAAGTAATTGTACTCATTTTTCTTTCCAGTAGTACTCTTAAGGATGTGTTGTCTCATCTGTACGTTTGTAGTTTGTTGGACACCATGATACAGTTTGGTGCTTAAATAGTTGTAGATATTTCATCTGGCAATCCGTAAAGCAAACTAGTAAATTTTCCTATTATTAGCCTAGCTGCTTTTTTTTATTTTACTAATTTCTCAATAATATTAGCAATCGACTAAGTAAAAAATCTGAGGAGCCAGTTGAGTGAAAGATGCCCCATTTTGAAAAGTATACCGTGAATGCTCTGTTGGCATTTGCAGAGATTCAGTTAGGGCTGAAACTTGAATGCCAATGTAATATTGGTGACTGATGTCCCAACACGAGACTAATTTGAATTCAAAAGCTCACTTTCAGGTGGCCAGGCATTACTATTAAAAGAATCCTAATTTTCTTTCACATACCCATTTCACAAATTATTGTAATGAGCTGCTGGTGAGAAGGAGTAACTTCTCTTGTTCTTAATTTTTTCCTGTGTATCAAAATTGTTAGAATCTTTTAGGGCCTTTTTCAATGATAAACCTTCAAAAAGAATATCCACAGCTTCCTATTATGCATGCAAGCCTGTGAATCCTGACCGTCTTATCCCAAGTTGCCTATTTACAATCTTGATGAAACACTGATTAGCTCTGATTAGCTAATGGATCGCTGATTAAAATGTCTAATTAAGAAAGTAAGTTATTTTATTCATGCAGTCAAATTAACTTCCTCCCACAAAACCAACATGAAATAGTTGTACATGCTGTGTAAGTACTTGATTCTGGAAGGTGCACAGTGTTTTCCAAGCAGTGAGAATTTAGAGTATCTAAGTTCATTTCATTAGGTATTGCAAGTTATGCAAGCTTATACCACTTTAATGAAAAGTATTTGTGCAAATAATGTTTTCTTGAAAACACTGTTTTATTTTATAAAGTAATGAATATCTTGTTACTGCTGTTTTAATCATGAATTTATGTTGTGTATTAATTTAACCAAGTTGAAAAGATATATCATTGAGTATCAACTGACAGAGTAGATTTACTTCAGAATTTTTATTGACAAAGCAGAAATTTAGTAATATTTCTCAAGTGATTATTCAGTAACTTTTAGAAATAATGATTTTTGAACGGTCTGCTTACCTGTGGTGATGATACAGCGTGACAAATTGAAATGCACAGATTTCCATAGTTTTTAATAGTTTTTTATAAATTTTAATTTGACTGTCCAGCAGTAATAGTGAATAAAGTGGATTGATTATGCTGTCACAGTTGAAACAAATTAATCTAGTGCAAGATTTAATAAATCAGTGTGACAAGTCTGTCCACAAACTGATGTGTCCAACAACAAAGTCACTATTTCATAAAGCTCGCTTGTGCATCAGCTGGGCCAAACTAGGATCTGTAGCCAGCTGTAGAAATTTTCTTTATTTGATGATCAGCAGTGACAAAGATGGAGTGCAAAAGTTATAAACAATTTCCAGTTCCCAATAACTGGATGTACTTTTAGACAAGTTTCAGGAGATATATCATAATTTCCACAAGGACAATGGGAAATAATGGGGCCTATGGAAGCTGAAAAAAAATCAACTACTTTTCTTAAGAAACGCATAGTTAATTGCACTTAAGAAATGGACTGTGCAAATTGAATGAAGGCTTTAAGAATGTGGATTTACTGTGCAAATGTGGCAGCCAAATTACCTGTCCACAGATTTAGGAGTCCCTTAATACTCATAGAGGTGATAGACCATAATGGCTCTGAGGAACTGTTATATCCATCAGGTCAAAAGCAACTTCACATGACAAATTTTACACCTACATTAAAAACTGTCAGACATTCCTCCAATATCCTAGCTGTTCAAACAATTGCTTTTGTTGCTAGTTGAACTGCAACATTCACAAACTCTGCTCTTGCTCAATTTTTGACATAATCTTCATTGTTTGACTTTGATTTCAATAAAAATATTGTCTGATATGATGACAAGAGAATTAATCCAGGAGTTCTCTAATCCACTGAAAACTTTGATTTGACATTGTGAAAGAGAAAATAAAATGAAGGAGGAAAAAGTATGGGGCCGTTAGGAGTCAAGTTCCCTGAAAAGAAGTTGGAGTCTAAGGAAAAATAAACCTGATAACCATGGCACAATAAATTTCCAATGTCTAAAATTTCCTCTGGAAATGAGGAGAAAGAAATGAAAATTCCTGTTACAACACCATCCTTGCTTTTTTTCTATTATGTACCTACTATATATCACTCCTTAGAGACCCATCTGGTCCTACTTCATCTGTCTTTCTAGTAACCCTTGTGCAGAGTAATGTCACCGAAAGAAATAAAGGGCCAAAGTGGAATGCCACTGATAGTGCTGCCCAGGGGTAATTTAGTGGGCCATGACAATATTCTTAAAAGAAATATATGGATGCCTATTGTGGCAAGGTTATAGAGAGAAACAAATCACTTCTGCATGAACTGTTGGTGTGGGAAGCTTCCAATTCTCCCTCATTACATATGTTATTAGAAAGCTGAGGCAGGCTCATAATGATCTTCAGCCCTGTTTTGGATGTTAGTCAAATCATTTAACCTTGTCACCTCCCTTTAACCTTCTATCTCAACCCAAGAGCACTGACAAGAACAAGGAACATAAAAGACTTTGTATCCTCTTGATGGTGGAATGTGATACAGCAGCAAGAGAATAGCTTTTGCTTTAACGCAATTCTTTTGTTTCAACTGGGTACAATACAATTAGCAACTCATGGTGGGCGGTTAAAAAAAACGTAATAAATTAAAACTAGTCTAAGATTTTGAAACAAGGAAACATGTATTCATGTATGGGAATAACTGCTATTGAAAAAATAGGAAATATCTACCAAGTAGTAAAAAAAAAAGGAATAAAAAAAATAAACTTGTGATCAACTGCTAAAGTACTTCCATGAAGGAGGGAATGCCAGAGAAACAGAAGAAAATCTAAGAAAAGAAAATAACAGATTGAAGAAGAAAGAGAGACTACTTAGATCATATGATATAAGAAGAAACCAGGTTGATAGGCATAGCCTTTCACTGGACTGAGTGTAGCAAGTGTGAGAGAAAGTCTTCATTAGCACTTTAAAATATCCATAAGACTCTTTCAAATCACACTGGGAAAAGAGGCTGAAAATAGAGAGTCACATAGGACTTGTTTCTAGGGGAATCTCATTTTAGTGCTGTGAATCTAGCAGGCACTCCTGTGGCAGAGAACAGTACTGAATGAGCATTGACTTTGTCCAGCAGTTGGTGAATCCATGTTGACCACCCCTGATAACCTTCTTTTCCTCCACATGCTTAGAGCTGACATCCAGAATGGGCTGTTCCATCACCTTTTCAGGGGTGGAGGTGAGGCTGATTGGCCTTAATGGAAGGAAAAAATAGGTAGATATGATACTTATTCGTTTTTACTAGTTGAAACTTCTATGCTTTCTCTTTTATATAAGCATGTCTCTTTTAGGAATTTTTATCCTTAAAACATGAATAAAGACTGTTTGAGTATTATTGTAGTTTGATTTTCATTCCACTAAATCAGTGCCTGGAGAGCAAGAGATCTAGCAATATCAGCAATATCTCTTTTTATTTTTCATCTTGTCCTCCTTCATATCCAGCGTTATATTTTGTCCCTTGCTGTCAAAATAACCTACCACTCCTCTTGCAGAAGAATTTTACAATCTGTTGAGCAAAACCAAAAGAGAAAAAATGATGCTCAATGGGTAATAAATCCTCCAGGAAAACATATTTATTAGATACTCATGTTGCAGAACTGTGTCTGGGAAAGATCTGCAAGTGGTACTTTAACTTTGTTGTATTGCAAGCCAAAAAAACAATCTGCATCAGCTTTTTCCACTTTGCGTTAGAGGTGCAAAGAAAGTCAATATCTAAAAGCTAAATACCACCACAGGATTCATACCTCTTTTTGTAATCGCTTAGCCACACACGTAATGACCCATAAGAAAAAAATCTATTATGATATTTACTACTTCAGCTGGGTACAATTAAATTATATAAGTTAATGAGTTTTCTTAGTGACTGAGACTACAAAAATAATTCTTTTTTTTTTTTTCTTGTTTTCTTGAGCAAGGAATATAATTACATTTCCCCCCAGCTTCTCATTTGATGGTTCTTTGTACGATCACTGCCCTGAAAATGTAAGCTTTGATTTAAAAGGAATACAGATGTTAAGTCTCCTGTCCTCAATGGAAGTACAGATATACTTTTTCCCCCTTTGGAATCAAGGTGTAGATCTCTGTTCCCTTCCAGTGATACTTTGTGATGTTAATAATTACTCCTCCTTGAGATCCTCCAGAACTGCTAGGTGATGTCCAGCCTATCTTGGAGGAGAAAAAATATGGAAAATTTACTTAAAATAGATCAAACTATTTTCAATTCAATATATTTCTTATGATTTGAGAGCAACAGAGAGGCATTAAGGAGCTAGGAGATGTTAAAAACCAGCTGAGCCACTTTCAAATAAGCCCTGGTGCTTTTCTGTGTTCTGGTGTAAACTGCCCCCTTTTCTTCTTCCTCTTTGCCTGCCCCAAGCCCTTCCCTTTGCCCTCATAGAACATCCTTGGATGCAAGATTATCTGAGCCCAGGCTCTAGGGCTTGGTCTGCCTGCCTACTTTACAAATCTAGAGACAAACTATGCTTTACAAAATGGAGTTGTGTTGCAGACGGACAATTGCTTTTTCATGATGGTAAAATACATCCAAAGGCCTGATGTTAGATGATAAAGATATACGGAAATAGTATCCCAGCTTTGAAATCTTTGAATCAAAATCTTCCTTAAACTGAAAGAATAGCAGAAACCTGCTACTCACTAGCCATTTAGTTAAATGAACAAATCCAAGGGGGTGGGGGGTATGGGGAGGGAACGTGAAGAAGTATTTAGGAAAATCTCATCAATCTACTGTTGCCCCTGTTATCACACAAGCTGGGAGGAAACATTTCTGCTTTGCTGTGCCTGTTGTATGGAACATCATCAGCTTGCAGGAGCTCAGCGTTCAACCTCTGCTTTTTTAGTTGACAAATCCCAAAGTCTGCCTACGCAGTCCCTCTCTCTCCCCTTTTAGGACATGTAAAAGATGGACCCTGATGACATGCAGTATGTTTTGCAAATATGTACTGAGAGAGCTGCTGCTTCTCTATTTGTGACTTTTGTGTTTATGTGTAGTTACGGAAGTTCAAAAGCCTTGTGAGCAGGTACAGAACCTCCAAAGAGGTTTTTTTGTTTGGGTGGTTGGTTTTTTTACCCAGTAACATCCTTCTCACAAAGTGAGAGGCCAGAACACCATAAAACCTTAGAGGATGGAGGACACCATATAACATCAGTGCATTTTCTCAGAAAACAACAGTAATGCATCTGGACTGTATTATATTTTACCAGGTTTGTTCAGCTACATTTAAGCAGCAACAGAAAAAAGACAAAAATACTCTGCCTTGAAAATATATTCAGGAGAAAGCAACCTGAAGTGCCTGGAGACTGGCATATATCAAACTGTGACTATGTCGTGAAGAGTTCTTAAGCAGTTGTTTTTTCCATAACTGTTTTCTCACGGGACTTTTGTTGAATTAAAAGCTTCTTGAGGAGAAATGCATATGAGAAATGTGTCTTGTGGCCTGCCTGTTAATAGAAATGTTTTGGTAAAATACTGTAAATTATGAGTTTTAGATTTGTAGTTGGAAATTATCAAAACACTTATAGAGGTTAATCCTGGATTCATTGTAAAGAAAAGAAGGAAGTAATAACAATGCTGTGGTATTAATGGTTAGCTTTCAAAACTGAAAGGCAGTGAGATCTGAGGCTTTAAACTTGGCTCCGCAACTGACACAGCAAACTAAGTCTATCTATCTTACAGTTTCAGATGTTAAAGGATGGATAAACTACTTTCTGCGGAAATATACACGTTATGGACTCATAGCAGAAATAATTGGTTGTGTTTATAAGTTTGTAGAGGCATTAAACTTTCCTATTCTACCGGCCTTCCAGCATGAAAACACACTGCAACACTCACTCTGGGGTTTTGTTTAGCTTCGGCATTAACTTCAAGTGTCAGGTGAATTTTGCCTTTTGATTTTATTTGAGGCCAATTTTTTACCTAGTTTATTTAATTCCCTTATTTCTTTCCCAAGAACCTCACCATTGCTTTTTCTTCCTCTCACCTTGGACCGTCTCCAAAACTTATTAAAATCAATAGATTTTTTTAATGCCTGCAATTAAATGAATTAATTTTAAAGAGAACTGGAAAAAAGTATAAAACTGTTAAAAACATTGTGTCAGCTTTACATATTTATGAAGGGACAGTAAACTTATTATGCATGATAGCTTGTATTCAGTGGAGATCTGTATTGTAAATGAGTTCAACTACAGTTTATTAGCACTGAACAGCCACTACTGGTCTTTACTCTGTCTTTGGGAATAGCAAACCATGCTCAGTATTAGTATTCTTGCTCTCTAGCTTGAGTACTTGGCAAGTAATATTAACCCTTCTGGAATGATTTAATTGCATTTTATGTGATTGTGAAGCTTGAGTAGTATTGTAGAGGTTAAACAAAACTAGAAGTTAGATTGCAGGACAGTAACAGTTGTGTGATATCTGTTTTAACCTGGTGGTGGTTTTCTTATTAATTAAATCTTTCTGGTCAAAACCCATGCTACATTTCATAATCCTTAACACTTTAAAATGCACAACAAATTTCACGACAATAGATAATAGAAACATATAATAATAACAGTGTGAGAAATATTAAGCCTATTCTGGAATCTAAACACTGTGAAGCTAGTAGATTAAAATTATATTTGTCGATGTGTACAAAGATAATTTTTCCAATATGTACAGGGCAGAAGCAGACTGGTAGATGTTCAGTGGGAGGTAGGAAAACTCCTTTGGGCATTCAGCGTCGGCTCTGGAGGGAACCAAAGAGCTTCTGCTTCAGCCTCCCTCTCTGTGCTTCTCTACCAACTCTCTCACATCTGTAACCCATCTTATTCAAATTACACCAACATCCAAAATATTGCACTTGACCCTGTTTGACTTGACCTGAAGTCAAGTGGAGTTACATATCTGTGGTTTTGCATAGCAGGGGTTCATGCTAATTCTTTGAGTATTTTGGGAATAAGCACATTTGCAACACCTGAATTTCACCTGGAAACTTGAGTCAACTGTGCACATTGGGTTGAGAACCTTCCTCTGAGCTGGAGTCATTTCTAAAGCTCAGAAGCTCTAAGCAAACACTTGTTCTAAAATGAGAGGAGGCTTCCTTTGTCCATGGGCCTTCTCAGCAAGGACCGTTGGATAGGCTCAGGATAGGCTAGGAAATAGTCTGAGTTTGTCAAGGATTTTAATTTTAATGTGACTATGTGCATCTATTATTTTTTCTATGCCCAGACTGACTATCTACAGCACAAGACTTCAAGATAATTTAACTAGTAAAACACCAGTGTTACATCTTACTTCAAGACAGTTTTGTGCTAAAAAATTTCAGTTTTCATAACAATTGGACAGGAGCAACAAAAGAAACAGCATATTTCTTCTCCCATTTCTGATCTTCCACCCTATTAATTAAATGATTATATAATTAATTTTGCCAAGGAATAGTTAAATTTGTGTCCCAAAAAAACCCCATAATATGATGTGGTTTTAGACTTATTGCCATGAAGTAAATTTACATTTATGTGTTAAAAATCCCATCATTTAATCTTTTCATAGTCATGGCCACAGATGTGTCTTTACTAATGTGTATTTGAATGCTTTGAATAGATACAAGTGACTCTATATATCATTCTCCTCTGTCTTTTTAAGACCTTATTAGTTTTAAAATAGTCTTAAATATGGCCTTCTGCAATTACTTTTATAATTCACATTTACAATTAATACAGAGACCCTGGAGTACGTATTGTGTGGGTCCATATACTAAATTTCCTGGCAGTGATAATTAATCACTTCACAACAAGATTTGCCTGCATATTTAGAATTTACAACATTTAAAAATCTTTTAAGGATTTTAAATCATTGTTCAGGAGTTTACTAACCTCAGCCTAAGGTCAAGAGGAAAATGCAGTTATATTCTTCCGCACATGGTGCAGTTCACTGTGAGGCTTGCAAAGATCTGGTCCTGGCTGACACGATCTCACTGCATCTAAAATTAATTTAAACTCAATCAATCCTCTGGTTCAGAATACTTATCTGCATCTAATCCATTCTCCTCTTTTCATGCATGCACATGCATGTACAGTTTCTGTGAGCATGAGGGAGAGAAACAGATGGCTTTAACAGCAAGATTTTCCACTGACTTCTATTTAATATAATATTTTCACAGGAAAATAATCCCTCACATGATTTATTAGGTATTTCTTGAACAGGAAACTAGTAAGTATCCAAGTCATCTTCATTTCTTCCCCAGTTATGTATTATGTCATCCAAATACAACACTTAGTAATTTTCTGAGGAAATAACCTTTTTTGTAGTTGTCACCTTAGTAAGAATATTGCTTCTACTTTTAAACTACTTCATTGGGAGTTTACCATAGGCATGTAAAACAGAAATCATTTTTGATATTGTCACCTAAATTTCACAAAACAGCGGTTTAGTCTAACCAGAAAGGGTTTGCCTATTGCAGGCAGTTTCAAAGGGGCAGTGTTCTGTGAGGATGAGCCCACTCTAATGCCAGTTTCTCTTCTTCCACATATAGTTGTGCGGAAGTGAAGGAATGACTGAGCATGATTTATGATATGGGTTATATTGAGAAGCATAGAGTATGCACTGCTAACTCCTGCTAACGGCTTTATAGAGCTGCAATTCTGGCATGTGCTTTCATTGATTTAAGACAAACTAATCCCAGTATTCTCATCTTTGCTTTTACGGGTGGTGGAAGAAGCCAATGCCATTAAGACCCAGTCTTACACGTTAAAAGAGAAGCATCAGCCCCATGGAAACTCCTCTCCCAGAGGACTGAAGAGGCTTGGCATGTGCAGTTGACGGAGGCAGGTCTAGAGATTGGCGCAAGTGTTACTCCAAAGAATCACTCTTTCTGGCATGTTTCCGCAGTCTCCCAAAGGAAATGCAGTCAAATGTTTAACCAAAGTTAATCCCTTCCCCAATTACCATTGCACAGCTGAAGCTGTAGCAGACAGCCAAAAACAGCGGAGCAGTCCCCTTACTCCAGTCCATAGAGAAAGAGGCTTGACACAGGGTATATGGAAACCTCAGCAGTTCTGAAACTTCTATTTACTTTCAAAGTGCTATTATCCAGGATACGAAAATGTCATTCTCCTTTCCAACAGCAGCAGGAAGAATAACAACTTACTTTGTGTGTGCATGATAAATCATTTTAATGGTAAAGGCTAATAGAAAACACTATTTAAAGGACAAAGTTCTGCCAGGGTAACTCACTTGGAATAGTCCAAGTCATACTGGCAATATCACTGTTGAGAATAATATGCATATAAGAGTTGAACACCTAGGTTTCAGGCTGATTTTGTTAGACTGAAGGGGCATTGCTGTGGAATTTTTTGTAGGGACCTGTGATCTCTAGCATTTGGTTTGTGTTTTTTTCTTATCTCATGTGAATTGAAATAAGAACCTAGAATAAGCACTGTTTAATTTTAATGACTTAGTTAAACAAATGCATTTTATCATTTCATCAGGCTTATGGATTATTTTTTTTCTCCATCATTGAGCTGTACAATGCAAATATTGGTTTTGCAGATAAGGAATTCAATTAGCATTTCAAAGGGGTCAGATTCACTCCCTCTCATAGCAAATTCTTATTAGCTTATTTGGGATGATTGGACCTTAGATCAAATTAGATAGTCTAACAAAATTAAGGGACACACATAAGGAGACAGTAATGTTTTATTTTGATATAATACAAAAAGCCTTCCTAAAAATAATTCCAGAAGCTTTGAAAATTTGGAGAACAGAGTATTCATAAACATCAGCAGTAGTACCTTACCTAATGGAGGTAAGCCAATGCATTGATATCTAGAATTTTCAGATTTTAGGACAACTTTTAAACCTGGAAAAGGATCTTTATATGCCTTGACTTTTATGCTTCTAATAAAAATTAGAATTTCATTTGCAGTGCATTTATTTCTTGCAGGAGAGTTAAGTTTGCAAAAATGGAACTTACTCTGTTTCAAATATGCCATGTTTAGAGACGTCTGGGAGACAGTCTTTTGAGTCTTGTTTGACTGTGATTATTCCTGACCATATATTTTTAAAGTAGTAAAAAGATGTGGGGCGAAATGGCATTACAAGAGATTACCTGAAGAACTGCCGTGCTTTCCAGAGGCTTGGCAAACCCTGCACAAAGAAACAGCACGGTCCTGCTGTATATTCTAGGCCAAAGACCGTGTTGGCCTTTGGCCACCCTGCTGATGCAGGAGTATCAAGAGCGTAGGCTGGTCGAGAAGCCAGTAAAACAGGGTGCTGCTGTAGTTACCTGTCCCAGGAGAGAGATGCAGATGCAGTTGAATCTCACATAGCACACGCCGACAGGAGATGCACAACTTCCACTGCACTCATCTGCCCTCCAACTCCCAGCCGGCAATACAAGGAGCGCCAGAGGACACCCTCCTTCTAGCAAGACATAGTCTCGAAACTGCCAGCATTGAGACTTCTACATGATACAGTAGGATGTTCTTCCCGTTTTATCTACTCTGTCAAAAAATAAGAGGGGATTCAAAAGCGCCATCTTAAAGTGGGCAAAGCTGCACTCTAAGGAGTTAATCCATTCTAGCAGAAAAGGCAAATTCAGGGTTTTTTTATTAAGATGTTCTATTTGTTTTAAAGCTGCTTTTTATAACAAGGAGGATAAGGAGGGGAGGAGAGGAGAGGGGTACTGTTCTTGCAGAAGTTTCTGAAAAGCTGCATATAAATAAAAATAAGTGATAATACTACCCAGAGTAGCACACAGTAATACAGGAGGCAGTAGGTGCAGTGGCTGGACAGCAAACTCAAGCACCTGTGACAATTTATGTCTGTCCAGATGGAGATTAGAAACCATGGCAGCACAGGGAATTCTCCCAGTGCTCTTTCCCAGATCGTCTTCTTATTTTCAAATGCACATTTTGCATGTAGTTAATAGATGTTTGACATCTTCCCCACCCTGCCCCCAGTAATATAAATTGATATTTTGTAAAACATCTCACGCAGTTCTGATGTCCATGTCTAAGATATCTTTCGATTGCCTTTCAGTATTATTTGCTAAATGAGAACCTTCTTCAAAGGAAAAAAAATAAATAATGTGTAGTGTGAATCTCTGCAGTTTCCAGGGATTGTGATTTTTCTGAAAGTTAGTGCAAAGTAGTGTAAAATATGCAGAACTGCTAGCTGGCACAACGATTTATGCAACCACTACTTACCTTAGCATGTGTGAGGTTTGCCTTTGGCTTTTGCCTTAGTGGTGTCATACCTTCTTAGCCTTGCGTTTACTCAGTAACAGCATGATAACCCTGTTAAAATGCAAAATAGTGCAGCTTGTCTTCAATGCTGACTTCATATTAAATTCAGCTTCTGTGTAGGAAGATACAACTCTTACAGACTACAAAGCAAATGTAGTCCTACTGGTTCTTGACTGCTCTATAATAGGAGTTAATGTCCCAAGTTTGCTTCAGAAGTTCTGCCTTGAAGACAGCAGATGTGTCGCTAAAGCCATCTGGCTCTTTTTTGAATATAATTTGTATGCCTATAAATAATCACCATGCATATGGGCTGCATTTCAACCGTGTGTTCCTCAAACTATGTAAGTTGAGATAATTTATTTCTTCTAGTCTTGCAAAGAGCTTCTGCCATACATTCCTGTCCTCTTGTTAATATTCTTGCAAACTATCACAGTAAAAAAGCAACTTATGTGTACTAAGAAGCCAGAAAAGTTGATTAAACAGGGAAAACTAAAATACCCCTTTAGACTTAAGCAATCACTGACTTTTTTTGGTATTTTCCAGCATTTGAAGTAGCAATTTAGGGTCCCAGAGCTGATTCCAATCTCAAGTCTGCACATGTGTGCATTAACAAGAAAAGTGTTAGAGAAGGGATGCAAACAACCTGAGTCAGAGATATTATTCTTCTGAAATTATTTCTGCATAATGTGCAAAAACCTGATGTGTGAACTCTTGCTCACCTTTCCATTTGGGATTCTCTTACTGATCAGCTGCATAGTTATGACTCATATGCATAGAAGATTTCCTAAGCCAGCACTACATTTGGCTTTGCTTTAAACTGAAAAAAATCTCAAAAACTTAAAAAATAAATATTTAAATCAATCCCCATTACTTTTGCTCTCCTCTATGAGCTAGTGTAATTTTGCTGTAGAACTTTCCAGTCTATATTCTTTAGCAAAAGAGTCATTTCAATATAATTTGTTCATATATAGGATTACCTTACTGAGTATCATGAATAAGGAAATAAAAATGAATGTCATTGCATCTCAAACGGAAAGAAACTCAGTTTTTGCACTTGGTAGCATCAGCAAAATAAAGAATTCACACAGCCTTTTTAGAAGACAGTTTGAAACTGCCTGTTATTTATTGGAAAATAGCAAACGGCATTGTTACATGACTACTTAAGAATGCACAAATGATGACCAAATGCACAAATAGACTGCTTACCTATAATCCATAACTAATTGTGTTAACAAAATGAGTATTTTTTCCAAATTTTAGGATGGTGAATGATACACCTGGCATTGCAGACCTGCTTAGAATCTCTGCGAGGAAGGGACGGGAGATTCTTGTTATTGTAAGCGCCAAGCGTCTTCAATTCTGCTGTGGGGCTCCAGCTCAGCATCAATTCATGTGCATCTTAGACAAAGTACATGAGCAGACTTTTGATTTCATAATAATGCATTTGCAAACTCAAAACATCATTTAGATGCAAGAATTTTGTGGAAATGGCGGTGCAATGCTCTATTTTAGAGATGGTTTAGCTGTTTAGCTCAAGAACTTCAACTACATTGTTATTTGAGTTTGCTTAGGTATGCTAACTAAGAATGTCTTGCAAGTTACCTCAGATTTAGAAAGTCAAATTAAAACTATTTTTTAATAAGTGCTATGTAAATATACACTTAAAGCTCATACATGTAGTGTAAAGGAATGTAATATTCCACTTACCATTTCACTTCCCTTATACTGGTTTTTATCGATTAAGGCTGGTTAACAGTTTTCTGAACAAACGCTTACAAACTGACAAATGTTGATTCAATGGAAGTGAAACACCTGTGTACGCATGTATGTCTGTATAAATTTGTTTCTCTGTGTGAGTCTTTTGGAAAAAATCCTGAAATGTATGATTGCAGTCCTCTTGGTAAGCATTTAAAGACTCTTCTGGTCATGAGCTTTGGTTTCCCATAGTGGTGCTGGGACTGTCACCCTAGGGTGCCTTTGCTGGCAAAAGAACACTTTATTTGTATGGTACCTTGACATTCATCACCTAAGGACTCACACACGCTGCTTTTTTTAGGCCTTCAATCTTGCAAATAATTGTGTGGGATAATAGCCCGACTGATATGGCATTAGGCCATGAGACAGTCTTGTATCTTCCTAAACTTGCATATCATCTTATTCCCTGAGGACTGAAAATCAGGAGATGCTAAATAAGATTTTCATCTATTTTGAATGGTGAATTGTCTTTCACAGCTCTTGTCAGCAAATGGCATGAATATGCATCAAGTGCTGTGGGAGATATTTAAAAGAAGGTCATTTGGGTTGAATATGGGGGGAAATAACCCAAAACCTCCAGAATTTTATGAGCGAATATTAATTTTACTGTATCAGAAAAGTATTATTTTTTGGAGATTTACTTAGTTTCAAAAGCCTGATGCAGCATATTTTTAGCTTTGACCCAAAACAATTGTGTTTTCTATAGCTATGTTGTCTTTAGAGCATAAGGTTCAGAAGCCACTCTGAAAAATCATGTTTTAATACCATTTGTACATCTGGAATTCCGTCTTTAGCCTTAACTGATGCTCAAGAGGCATTTTAAATATTATTTTTTTTTAAGTTTCTTAAATTCTACTTGTGCAGAATTTAATTCTGACAAATAGTGGAAACTGTATTTACAAGCTTACCGTGTGATCACCTTTGTGAATTTCCCATGATATAGGTGGACAGGGAAGCCATGGAAAACTGCCCTAGCATCCTCCACATTTTGAATGCGGCTCACAGGAGTTGAGTTGGGAGGTTGATCTGCTGCTCTGCAGAGAGAGTGACCACTCAAAGAGTAGAGACAGACATCACTCTGCTGGGACAGTGCGTGATAGAAATGCAAGTTACTGCTGCAGCCAAGGCTTGGAGTATCTCAGTAAAGTGGTCTTTCCTTTTGGCCTCTGTGAAGCTTTCCTCAGCCTACTTTAGGTACTGATATTATAAAGAAGCAGGTCTGGGACGGTGTGTATACAGGTATAGATATAATATTTAAAAAAAAAAAAAAATACTCCAATCTTCAAGAATTTTTACCTGTGACTGAAATAGCAGAAAAAGTTGTGTTGTGCTGTGTCATGCAGTTAAAGGTCTGAAAGAGTTCTGGAGTTGCTTGTTTAAGGTTTTCACCTCTAGCTTGGATGTTGAATCTTGACAGAGAGACAGTATACAAGTATCACGTATTCATTACCGTATCCATCTGGCTTCCTCCACGGCTTATTTTCTGTCTTTCTTGTAAATATGGTGCCTGCAACCTGGAAGCCATATGAAGGATGGGGCCTCCAATTAAACTGGAATGGCTAGGCGGCTCAAAAAGGTAAAGGTAGAGGATGGATAGGGTGTGAATCTGCCCTTCTAATGACCTGTAGTATATGTTGATCAGTCAGCTTAAAAAAAAAAAAAAGACACAAATGCATGGTAGAACCTAGTACTAATACCTTTATCCTTAACATGAAATGTATGTGAATGAATCTTCACAAAAGTAGAATCCTTCTGATCAAAGTTACGTACGAGAGCATTTGAAACTTTTTCCTGTAATCTTTGTCACTGATTTCCAATAAAAATTTTGCATTGTCAGGAAAAAGAAAATCAGGTGTAAGTGATGAAAACTATGTAAAGAAATTAAACATAAATACTTTGTGATGCTAAAAGCAAAACTTATAAACAGGAGTGATTGGATGATGCTGTCAATGCTGCAGCTGATCATATTGTATATACGTTTTAACTAAGATAAAAGAGGATAAAGGAAAACAGGGGTTTTTTTTATTGTTTCCTGTTTTAATTTTTTGTTTGTGAGGTGGTGGGAGGCTGGTATGATATCCTGTGGGTTTCTTGGAAGGTTTCAGACCTTCAGACCTACTTTTAGGATACTATTCAAACAAAACTCAGCTAGGCACTTATCCTTGAGACTCAAAGTCTTGTGAAGCCTGATCTCCTCTGCCTGAGTGCACCTCTTTTGCCTTTGCACAAAGAGTGGAGGCAGTGAAGGGTGGTGGTACATCTATTAAACAGCACTTTCCAAAGATCCAGTGAAATTGAAAATAGCTGTTTCATAGATAATAGCTTCATGATCAAAGCTAGAATTCCCTTCTCCTTCCACTTTCTTGCCATGACTATAAACGGCCTGAAAATGTTTGCTTGATTAGACTTTGTGGTTTCATTTACTAAACATCTGTACAACACTTGTGTCTAAATTCCTTTGAAACCTTCCTGCCTCGTTCTCAAATTCTTTATGTCTTACTTGCATTGCCTTGATTTTTTTGGGTTGTTGATTTCTGTTTGGAGCAAATAGATATAAGGTTTTTGAAAACCATAAAATGGTGGATAGGAGTGTGACCATATTTGTAACTACTTCTCTTATCCTCCACCTTTGTCAATCTGGATGTAAGCGTGGTAAAACTGGACTATCAGTATAGTACAGTATTGTACTGTAAAACATCACCGAGACAATAGCTAGTGATGCTAACAGGGAGAATGAACGTATATCCCAGAAAACAAGGGATTACTCTAATGACAGCATAAGTCGTGTAGCTGCCTCCAGCTTCCTCTAGCTAAGAGTGCTTTCTCCTAGTTTTCTAGGCCCCTCTGGATTGTGATCATCATGTTACTGCTCCAGTAAAAATACAAAGCTGGCTGGCTAGATGACGGAAATATTCTTCAGGATGCTTATGTTTAATGTCAGTACTGTTTTGCTGCCTCTTCTGTCCGTCCACTTCTGTCCTCCCTATGGCTGTACATTTCTACATATCCTCTTAGGAGGCTGAATGCCATTGTGCGGTCCTGCGCTTGCTTTGGTCTTTTCAAATTAATTGACATCATAATTGTGAGGATCCATTGTATAGTAACAAAAAAAATTATTTTACAGAACAAACAGAGTACTTGCATCCTATGTTAATTAGTTCATATTAGGCATGATTCAAGAAGCTGATGCTTCTCTCCAAGTGGGAAAAATCCAGAGCATGTGAATGAATCGTACTTTTACTGTGATGCATGGCAGACTGACGATCTGAATCTTGCTTTGGAGTAAGTGATCAATAAACTTCCTTAAAAACCTCAAAATCTTATTGCATATAAAAGCAGCATTTCTAAGTTCAATTCAGAAGTAATATGACGTAAGCTATGCCCTTCTTCTGATTTTATGTGCTCTGTTACCATATAAAATATCTCAGTGTACTAAATAGCTAGGAAATACACAGCAAATTTAATAGAACCTTGTGATCCTGGTAAGGACTTGACAACACAGAGAGTCTATACATTGGTGTTTGTTGTGACTTGGAGCAGCTAGCGCAAGGTAAGTGGTAGAGACGTATCACATCATCTTAAACCTTGCAGGTTGCTGCATTAATCCCCGAGGCTGTGCTTGCACGCACACTTTGCCTCTCATCCATGAGATGGGATTCTTGTGATGGGAGGAGCGGAGCTGTTGTTTCGGAGTGTATAAATTCACAGACACCATTAGGGACTGTGGCCAGTTTGTGGTTTACCTCCTGATGTTTTCAATCACTGGAATGGCCATACCATTACCTCCATTTGATTCCTGAGTTGAAAGCGCTCTGCTACTTTCCTATTTTTAACACTTTTTCTGTTGGTTTTGATTCTGCCCCTCTTATTCCTGTCACTTCCCAGTTCAGTGAAGGCTGTTTTCCTTATTGAAGGAGGCCACACAAAGCTCTTCCCACATGGCACAAGCTTATTTTTTTAAAACTGTAAGGTGACATCTTTTGCTTGTTTGAGTTACATGACAAAGTGGGGAGTCAGAAAGTTAGGGTAAAAGAATTAAAATGATGTGCCTTCATAGTGCACTGAGTTCAGTAACTGATCTTTTTGTCTTCACAATTTCAGGAGCTTAGTAACACATTTTAATAATCATAAGAGATCTATAAGCCAGCTTGTGAAGTGACATTAGCACAAAGACCATATGGATGATTGTGAAATATCTTGTTGAATTTTTAGGAGTGTGAATTTGTCTAGAGTCATGTCTCCCTGAATACAAAAATAATTCCTCTTCTGTTCACTGTGAAGTCTTAGTTTCTAACAACAAAAAGCTTTGCAAACTCTGTTTTGTAGAGTTTTAATTCTCTTAAGTTCAACCTTAATTATCACATACAGATCTTTCTGTAAAGGACCTGAATATCCACAGTAATTTATGTGCTGATGTTTTATTTGTGTGTGGAAAAAAAATAATAAATTAATCAGAATATAAGGTCTTTGCAACAGAGAACTTACCAAAGAGCAACTTTTTCAGTTGCTATTTCTAAAGTAATTTTATCTGCAGTCCAACCATCTACCTTTCAGACTTTCTTTACAAGCACACAAATTTCCACTTTTATGTACACATGCCCTTTTCACTGTGTCCCACTTTCAGCTCTTGATGAATTATTGATTTCTCCTGTCACAGTTCTCTTGAGCTACAGTACTCACGATTCTGAAAAAGGAACAAGATTCATTATTTTATTTTTTTGAAATGTGTTCCACTCTCTTTAGATTTTCTTATTTTCTCGTAAGGCTGTATGAAAGGGGTGTTGAAATGACCACAGGTATAGGACATGAACCTGCACCCAGATAGGAGGCTGCTTTGGAAATATCAAATAAATTGATGAAGACAGCAACAGAGATCGGGAGCAAATGTTTCTGTGAGAAGTCAGTTCTTCTTGTCACTGGGGGAGGAATGAGAAACTAAATGTTTACTAAGAAGACAATTTCCCTGGTTTTACTTTGGGTTTTCAGTCAGCCTTTTGAAACATAATCATGTTTTATAAACCTGCTGTGAGATAATTGGGTGTGTTTACCTTTCTTTTACAGATAGCATACCTTTAATTGAAGCAGAGGTTAAGAAAACAAATCAAAAATTAAAAAAAAATTAATCAACAGGCTAGGGGTTTAAGCTTGCGTTATTAAATATTGGTGGTTTGATTTAGACTGCCAAGGTTTTTGGCTTAAGTAACTTTCGGTTTGGTGTCATGGGTTTATTCATCATATACAGACATTGCCTGCCCTGGGACCAGTGCTGCTTCTCATGAGCTGCAGCCAAGGCCAGAGCCAGCGGTGGATGCATCACTGCCAGCCGCCTGCCGGCACTGGGAGCACTGCTCTAGGTCAGCTCTGCCGCCCACTCCCTCTAGCATCCTGGGTTTGACAGAGGCCAGTAATAGACAGTTCAGAGAAATACGTGAGATCTTCACAGCATGCAGGTGTGAGATGTGTTTGGTCTTTTTCTGTATCTGCTAGAAGCTGGCTTAAAACCTAGAGCATGTAATTTAATTTAAACTCTGCATTTTTTCTACCGGTACTATATATCCAGGACTTGGTATCCAAACACTGTTTTTTAAGTGTTGATGTCTTGCCTCAAATACTCTGCATCATAGAGTTCAATGGTATATTTGCCGGCTGGGGAGAAACACAAAATCTTTTTTATCAGTTTTGTCACTTCAAATGTAGTTGAATGTTCACTGTTTCCTCTGCCTGTGAAGTTTTGGTGAAAGGGATTCTTTTTAAAGAGTTCCATGAATTGCTTTAAGTTTATGTTGATTCATATAAATACTAGACAAAGTAAATACACATTTCCTAAAATGAATAATATGATGCAAACAACTCTAATGTGTGCTGATAAGTAGGTTGAATGATGGGTACATTAAAAAAACAAAGGAATGCATTGATTATTATATGTGAATCAAATGTTGGACTTTCAGCCCAGAAACCTTTTTTGACAAAATTTTAAAGATCTTGTTTCCAGATAATAGCAGATGCCATGTAATATGTGCAAGTAGAATATAATTTCTCCCTGCAATGAACTGCATAAACATCTTGACAGAGAAGTAAACTGTTTGACAATCAAATGCAGGATGTGCAGGAGACTTTAGTCCAAGTTTATTGTTGTTTATGCAATCTGCAAATCAAATGATTCTTGGCATAATAGGGGAAGAAACTTCAGTAAAAATCACTATTATGAGCACATGACATATGTTTGTGTTAGTAACCAGGTACCCTTGCAGATTATCTTCAAAAGAATTCAGTTTTATGATCAGAAACAATGGAATTAAAGATAGTGGCATACTTTCCCTCTTATCCGAATCAAACTCAAATTTATCATGATGTAGAAAGCATTTCCATTTCTTGTTCTTAGACCATTTCTATCACTACAATGCAAAGGCTATTTTGAAATAATATTTAGGTTTTTATATTTTAGGATACACAGAAAATAAGACCTCAAGAGAAAGGAGGTTACTAGTCCTTGCTCTGTCCCAAAACAGCCATGACTGTTTGTCAAATCCATTCTTGAAAACTTCTCTGGGAAATTTATTCCAGTGCTTAACTGTTCTTTCAACTAGAAAGGTTTTCCTACATTAAATGGTTTTCCTACCTTAAATTTACCACACTTCAATTTGACTCTACTGCTTCTTATATTGTCTGCTATAAATCTTAAAAGTAGCATAAACATCCTCTTGAATTTTAAGCCTGTTTTTCAAAGAGCTTATTAACCCCTTACAGCCTGATGTGAATTTAAAGCCAGTTTTCCCTTCCATCATTCTGCTCTTCTGTGAAATATCAAACAGTGAGAGATTGGTGTGGACTCTGATGAAGCCCAGCTTCATACTGTTTCTTTCTAATTTAAAGTGAATCCCTGAGATCTATTCACTTGAGTAGATCTTTGCCAGAAAGCTGGTTTACTTCCCATTTTCTGTAGGTTTGTTATGTTGTGCAACTATTTCTTAGTGGTTTCATCTAGACCACGTTCTGTAGCTTGTTTATGAGATGGGCGTACAAGATACTGCTTTACTAAACTCAAGGCATATGGCGTTTACTGCTTCTTCCCCAAGGAAAGCATGTTATTGTGTCATAAAAGGAAAAGGGATTGTCTTTGACAAAACTTGTTCTTGACAAATACCTGTTGGCTGTTCTTCACTTAATTTCTTTTCTCTGCAGATAATTTTTTTTACTGGTGCAAGCAATTTCTTTCTCAAGTTATGTGAATAGATATAAATAACATTTTCTGTTATTGTTTCAAAGATGGTTTCACAAAGATGGTCCAGCAGCGGGAATGACTTATGCAAAATAATTGTATTTGCAGAGTTTTATGCAAAACCAGTGTGCAGTTTGAAAAGGATAGTTAATGCTGAAGTTGAGCCCTTTTCACTCGATGAGCCAGATGTTGTTCGTTTGGACTTACAAGTTCCATTCTAGGTATGCTGGGTTCAGGCAGGGGTTGTTTATATTGGCCATCTCCTGGAAACGTTTTAAAAACAGGCTTTGTTTAATTTAAGTCCACCAGGAATCTGTCCCTCTTTAGTTACTTATTTTCTCCTCTAAACAACGCTTTCTAGAATCCTTGATTCTAGGCTGAGTTGGGCAGATTCTCTGGCTTATTTTCATAGCAGCTGATTCATTTTTCTTTGCTGATGGTTTCTGGAATTATTACCTGACTTTGATAGGTTGCAAGCCATGAAAAGGCATGAATGAAAAACACAAACCCGTGGCTTCTGTGGGAGATAGTCTTACTTTTTTGCGATGTTTGGG
>VYZM01006146.1:0-20305 GCA_013398915.1 Dromas ardeola
TCGGAAATCCAAGGTGGCAGTTTGTCTCACATATTCTCATGCCTTTTTCCAGCTGCTGTTCCACCCAGCAATTTCCCCACCACCACCATCCCTTCTTAAATATGTTCTCACAGAGGCACTACCACCATCGCTGATGGGCTCGGCCTTGGCCAGCAGCGGGTCCTTCTTGAAGCCGGCTGGCATTGGCTCTATCGGACATAGGGGAAGCTTCTAGCAGGTTCTCACAGAAGCCACCCCTGTAGCTCCCCCAATACCAAAACCTTGCCACTCAACCCAATACACCAGGACAGAATGGGACTCACAGTGCAATCCTCTGAAGGAGAACTAGCTTTATAAATCACATTAATCCTATCTTTGTGAAGTTTTATAACATTTGCATCACAGCTTTGGACCTTCTGGTCAATTTTTTATATCCCTGATACACAGGTAATATTTCTACAAGGTTTCTCAGAATAGTTGGAAACTTATTTGTGCACAAGGAAGAAAAATATGTTGTTTTCTTACTTCATAAGGTCTGAAATGGTGAAAACAATAGATTCCCTAATACAATAGCATATTACGGTTTCAGGCACAAGGGGTCTAGTTCTCTTGCAGTATTCCTATTTCTTCCTTACTTCTAAGAAAGAAACAATGTAACATAAGATATTTAGTGATTTCCTTACAGGATACAGCACCTTTTTGGTTTTTTCCTTTTGTTAACTTTTTCCTCTGCCCTGAAGGCTGACCGATCTTCCTTTCTTCCTTCAGTGTTTCAGAGAAGCAATTTCAGTGGAAATTTCAGTGTTCAGGAGTACAATCCTCCATGTGTTTGCATACTGTGACATATACTCTTCTAGTCTATTCTCATGCACACACAAAGTACCAGACAACTCCTGTTCTGAAGCAGTATCTCAGAATATGCCAAGTCCTATTAGCATTGTCTTCTTCCATGCCAAAAAGCAGGAAAGATTTCTGCAAAACTTAAGTAGAGTAATTGATATCATGGTGGATACAATATTAACTTCAAAAACCATGACCACTGTTGTTCCACATGCATTTTTCCCTGTCATCGATGGAGTGAATACCAAAAAGTTATCTTGTAACATGAGATGAATCTCATTGTGGACTGTGACTTATACCAGCTTCAATTCTGTAGTGACAAATCTTCCAAAAGATGCTGGAGATTCTGATATTTATTTCTGCATACTCTTACTGACTGTGATGAGTTTGAATAAATATGGATGTTCCCTTTCTGTTAAGTTTTCAGTTAACCACTGAAATCAGGCTAAATGTGACAAAAAAAAAAAAAAGTACTAGATGTATGTTTCTTTGCAGTTTTCCCTTCTCATTTGACTGTAATTCTACCCTTCCACTAGCATCATTTTCTTAGTTGTAGTTTCTTAATGGAGTATAATATGTAGATTAGAGATACTCTTGGCAGAATCTCAGTACTGTAATATATTTATCTTGGCAAAACCCATGTGAGGTCAGGAAATGCCTACTAAACCCCTGGCAGATGCAGAACTGAGACACAGAGAGACTAAATGCTTTTTCTTGGGTTACAAGCGATAGTGAAGCCTTGTTTGCTTCTAAAATATGTTGATGACATAAGAATTGTTTCCCATTTTAACTCACATTGCTGAAAAACATCATGAACATTCATACTGCAGTATCTCGATAAGACAAGTTTGGAAAGACATTGAGCACCACCATGAAAGCCAGGACATGGTCCTGGCATGTCTGTCAGCCTTCTTCCAGACACAGCACTGAGAAGGGTATTTTTATAACATGGCAGGTCAGCAAGGAAGTATCTTGCCCATGGACACACACAGAATTCAAGATTTAGCTAAATTCAGTTCTTAGTAAGAAATATGAAGAAAAGGGGAAAGTAGGAATGCGTATACCGTGGAAAAGACACTCAATTCTGTCATTTCCGCTGCAGTTGATATCTGTTGTTAAAGTGTCCTGACAAACCATGTTACATATTGACAGAAAGTAACACTTTTGTTCTTCTGTGGCATCAGCTGAAAATGAAGAAAATAATGGACTTTGCATTTAGGCTACAAATACATTTAGGATGGAGGATTTTCTTTTGCTACTTCAAATTTTATTTAAAAAAAAAAAAAAAGTCAGCTTAGCACCTGAGGTTTTTTTTTCCCAGCATACTTATGCTTTTTAGTACATTCTTTAGATAGACTGTGTGAGGAGTATGGTATTATAATGGCCTGCCCAAGGCCACATATTCAATAGGTGACTCAAACTGGTTAGGATTTAGGACCTTTTTGATTTCTGATTATACCTTTGCCCACAGGGGCTCCACTGTATTTTTGGGGAGAGACTGACACCATTTCTAGATTCGCTATCAGTAATTCTATAAACCTCATGAAAATACTGTGTAACATTAGCACATCAGCATTGTGGTTTCCACTGCTTCTTGCTAGACAAGAACTTCTTACAATATATTTTGTAGATTAATAGATGTTTTTCAACATTTCTTCAATATTTTTAAGCCTACCAGGGGAAAGAGGAGTTTATGCATCCTAACACCCCATTAAGAATATGAGCCAATTTTTTTTTTTAATCTGAATTCTATGCATTTTAATCAGAAAAATACTACACTTGTGAAATTCAACTTTTGCACTGACCAATGGACATTCAGAACAATGATGCCATCAGTCTATATTGGATTTATAAAAGATTATTGGTGTTGCAAAGCCAATCCTCTTAAGTACTCATTGACTTCAGTGGAAGTGTGAGCACTTAGTCTAGAGTGGCAAAGACACTTAGAGGTCTTGTGAAAATCAAATAGTGTTAGTAGTCTCAATGCTTTTTTTGGTGTATATGAGGATACTCACTTGCAGAAACACTTCTTACACTTAAATTATTTGCATCTATCTCATATATTGCATATTTTTATACTGCTGTGTGGTTTCAAGCCAACATTAGAGAAGCATGTAGTCATCTGATATCTCTCACTACAGTTATGTAATGTTATGAAAACCATTTCAATAGCACATTAAAAAGCACTGTGCTCCAAAAATATATAGTGGTAAAGACTAAGACTTTCTTTCTTAATAAGAAAGCCTGAAACTTTATTTTTCAATAACACAAGGTAGTAATAATCTGATTTTTTTATGTTTTCCATTCAGAAACATCTTGAGAATTAAAAATTATCTTTTTTGTTAAGTACAATTTTTTACTTTTTTCAAGTTCTGAGATTTTCTTTAGTCAAGAACTCACAAAAATTTGGTTTTTTTTTCCTTTTCCTTGTTGTTTCCCCCTAATTATTACAGGGAAAATGAGGCACAGGAAAAAAGTGAAACTATAGATGAAGTTCTAAACCATTAAAAGAATAGATATTCTGGTCTTCAAAAACAAAACAAAACAAAAAAAATTCTATTTTTATTTCATGACTGGGAAAACAAATAAACAAAAAAAAATCTAACATTTCAGAAGTTTCAAAAAACTTTTTGAACTATTAGAAATCATTTTTATGCTAACCACCACATATAATTTACATCTTATTTGAGATGAAAAGAGAAGTTTGCTCTTGATTTCAAGATCATGTCCAGTCTTTCAAGATTCTTTCAAGTGTTTTCAAGAATAAAAAACACCGTGAGATCAATGATGAGGCAACAATTGCTTATTTGATCCATTCCATCTTCCCTTAATTTTTTTCTTCCAAAAGAATGGAATAACTACTAGAGGGGAGAAAAAAGCAACAAACAAAAACAAATCAAAAAACCACACAAAAAACCCCCCCAAAATCCAACAAAAAACAAACCAACAAAAAGAAAAGTTCTAGTACAAATTCTAAGACATACCCTAACCATAGTGAGACAGACCCTACCTATAGTGAATTACATTTTTTCTTACATTATCAATTACAGGCTCTTTTAATTAGTTTACCACAACTTATGCAGCGGAATGTGCCATTCAGAGTGTGGTTTTCTAATTAGTGATGAGGCTTGCTGCAGTATCTGCTGTGCAAGCTCCAGGAACGGTGACATGCCCTGACACAGGGAGAAAAATCCCTCCATAAAGCAAGATCAGAAATCAGTAACACTTGTAAGTGCTCTTTTCCACTGCTCCACAGAGATTGGAAGAGCAGAGCAAGCCATTGTATATCCCTGCAGAGGATTTAGATACAAGTAGGGTCCAACAATTGGCATTGTCTAAATATCTAAAATCCACTTTTTGCCCTTTGGTGTTGCAGCATTTCACATAATACAGAATCGGAGTGAACCAGCTCTGTTTGTATTTTAAGACACACGCTGCTACCCACGAAGCCTTATTGGGTCCAAAGTGGAAGGAGAGGATAAAAGCTTTCCAGCTTTACAAAAGGTCGCACATGGCCGCTGAATGAGATTTAACATCCAACATCCCTTTTGTCTTTGATCTACTGCAGGTACAGCAGAGCTAACGGATCCATCAGTTTCTGAGTCATAAGTGGTTGTTGGCTTGCGTAGCTGGTGCTTAAGCGAAGGTTTCCCTGCGAGCGGTGGTACTCGCTGAGCTCATGGCTGGTGAGATGCTGAAGGCAACAGTCTGAGGCTGGCATTTAATAACAAGCTGCAATTCGCAAGTGAAGGCAAACCACCTATTTAGGTGATCCATTGCTCAAAACGCTCTGCTTACCATTGGTGGCTGGGGTGCTCTTATTTCCATCTCAATTTCAAAGAAAAAGCGTTATCTTCTGTTCCCACTGTAATAGGTGTTTTGTCCTGTTATAGTTACAGTCAAAGATCTCTCTTTTTCTTTTTGTTTTCACTGTTCAGCACCTTTGCTCCCATTTTGCTCATGATGATATTCAATAATAGCACCTACCAGGAGCTTTTTGTACAAGCCCGGCTCTGATTTATGACACAAGGATATGTCCATAGGCAGCTGAGGGTAAGTTGATCTGTAAGCACAGCAAATCTGGAGGCAAGCACCACGAATAAGTTGAGAAGGTTGCAATCTTTCTGATACAAGCATAATTGACAACACCTCAAAAAGAGAAAATGGAAACATTTTACACACCCTATTTTGGGAAATCTCTCCGTTCCCTTTCCCTCCCTCCGTGCTCACACAAGTTTTATTTTTAAATCTGCAGGCACAGTAGTGCAATTTTCATCGCTATGATCGTCAGTGGCTGTGGAATGGCAATTTACATCACACTGGTATTTTGTGGGAAGCAAACCCAACTCTTCTTTGTAAGGAACTTGCTCCATTAGTAAGCTTATATTTAATATCCTCCCTGCCTATATTAACTGGTGTATTTAAGATTTAAGGCAATTTCTGTTGCAGTGCAACCCATGCAAAGTTGGTTAATTTAAAACCGTTTGTATTCAAAAGAATATTGATACTAAAGAAAGAAAAATATACTCCACCACAAATACTTCCTGAGTCATGAACATTAATAACATTTATATTCAGGGGGTTTTTTTGCTGTTGTTGCCAGTACCACACTCTGTCTTCCCAAGCACATTAGCCTCGCTCTGTGCACACACAAGAAATTAATTACAGTATCTCTATATTTGTGGTACTTTTGCTCTCCAGAAGCTGTAAATCTTTGCTGAAGCTTCCAAAATTTTTCCTCCACTCATGTTTGAATAGATAGTCATGGTTGGTTCAAAGCCCCTTATATGTGCTTCCAGCAGAGCTTCTTCCACCAGTCTCCTGGGAGCCCACAGCTACCAAGGACTAGCTCAGGAACTGGAGGTCCGATTTTCAGTGCTCTTTGCTGCACCTGAATAATGTATCTGACATAATCTGAGATGGGTGATGCGAATAACACCACTTTAAATTATGAACTGGCATCGGTAGTGTTGGAATAAGAACACTCCGTCATTTTTGCTCACCTGGATACATAAATTACAGATATCATACAGACATTAATTTTCAACTGCAAACGCCATGCTTACAGAGTATCTTAAGTGCTTTCTTTTACGGCAAAGCTCAGAAACAACACGCTATGTGCAAAGATTCAACAATAGTTGTGTCTTCTGTGATAATTTTGTTTCCTCTGCTCTTTACAGTTTCACTGTAAAGCCCAATATAATAGACATACTTTTCTGCTACAGCCTTGAGGAGAAAAAGGGATTCTGACCTCCCAGGTTAGCCCAGGGTGATCCAGCCTAGCAGTCGAAGGACATTACCATGGATACTTGATCCTTGGCGGTTGAGGAAAGGGAGAAACTGCCTTTGAATCAACAACCCACAGGCAGGTTTAAAGCTAACTTCAGAGGGATCTGGGAAAGCAAGCAAATCTGCTGTGAATAAGGGTTCACTACTGTTGAGTAGAACCTTTTATGATAAGCAAGTGGAGGAGACGGCAAGAAAGCTTGCTGACCCATGCACCACTCCCAAGCTGTAAGGGAAGTGTCCTTGCAGATGTTTGTTTGTAACATCGCCTGTTCCGCCAGATGCTGCCCTGTTAATGAGCATCAGCACTGGCAGGTTGGTATCCAGCACATCAGTGCGACCAGGTGAAAGTCAGCCAGAGGAAAGCAGTCGGTGCCAAGCTCCGCTCAGGCACCATCGCTGTAACAGTGACAGAGCAAAACTGCACGGATCAGCCTGAAGTAGATGTAAAACTACTCAGGGGAAATAAAATCCATTCTGCTTCCAGTAGAAACAATTTCTCTCTACCATGCTGCCTTTATCCACCTACCACGACAACTCTGTTAGTCTAGGTTTAAGTGTCCACTGTTTGTACTACATTTATTAAAAAACCCACAACTGTTCCATGGGAAGACATAAAATCTTGGTGTGAAACAATAGGTGCTTTCCATCACCTCCCACCATTCTCTATGCAGTAGAACAACACATATGGGTGGGATATCCCGTTCATGGAGCAGGGTATCATGAGAAGCTCAACAGCTTACAAGTGAACTGTAAGATGCTGCAACCATCACTGTGTAAAGAAATTAGCTGTGTTGTTCCAACAATACTGTCCTTGTCTCAGATACGAATATTTTTTTCTGCTGTGTGCATTTAAGGAAAGTGGGGGTGGGAGGAAGGGAGGAAAAGGCAATATTTTTAAATGAGTAAATGCAAGGAGAGTAATGATGACGAAAAATTACTTCAATGAAGATCTGTTTGATGTAAGAGTGTGGTGTTCTGCTACTGAGATAAAAGTAAGATGATCAGCTGGGAAAAATGTATGTGAAAAATGTATGAAGGTCTTACATTAAATTAGTGAACTACACCGAAGTGGAGAAGCAACAAAGGGAACAGCACTTTCAGGACACCATCAAAGTCAGCAGGGAGCATTTGAATCAAGGCCAAAAGGACGGCTATCACTGCTGCCTTGAGCATTCACCCTGCCATCAAAGGAGGACACCCTATGGTTCACTTCTAAGGGAAACCCACTGCAACGATGTTGTGCATTTTGTCTTACCTCTTTTGTTCCTTTAAAGTAACATTAAAAATAGAACTTACTATAAAGAACGAAGCTAGAAGTCCTGAGTGACACTTCTGAACAGGATTGTAAATTGTAAATGGTGGACCTAATTCTCACTTACACTAATGATCTAGCAATAGAAAGGGGTCATCACCTTGGTTTAACGTAGACTTGCAATCACTTTCATCCTCTGCTTTCAATAGAGAGAATCGAGTGAATGACAGGAGTCCTGATATCCTTTTGGTCAGCATGCTACAATGAGTGGTTCTTGGATTGCCACTGGCATGCAAAAAAATCCCAATTCTTATAAAAAAAAATTAGAGACCGATGTGCCTCAATTTCCACATGTGCACACAAGAAAACAAAACAAGCCTTGAAAATAAGGGAGATTAACCTGCAAACTTAAGTTAAACTTAATTTTTGTTTATTTAAATGAAGACATTGTGGCAGTGCAGAGCAGAAAGTTTCTTGAATTGCTTCTTTTCTAAGGCTACTTTCTTTTTTTAATTAGAGAGTATTGAAATAAACCGTTTACCATATCTTTGCTGTAAACACAAAATCTTGAGTTTTGGGAATAAATGGGTAACAAGAACAAGGCACACTGGAAGGGAGTGTGTGCATGCTTGTGTAGAATGATTCAAATCAATCAATTTTCATTAAGAAAAAACAAACATTTGAGCACATTTTAAAGCTGAAGATCATGTCTGCTGCAGCATGCTTCTGTAGCTTTCTCTGTCTAGACCAGCCCAAGAGCTTTCAACAGAGAATAGAGCTCTCTCTCTTCCCAGCTTGCCAGTAATCCTTAGCCAGTACCACTAATGGTTTTCATTACTGTTTGAATAATAAATCCTTATAACCAAGAAGCTACCAAAGACGTAACATGGACCACCATATGAGCCCGCGTACCACATCACTTGCCTCCCTTTCCTGTTTCTGCGTGGCGTAGATGAAGTCTATAGTTAGTTTGCTATTTTGCGATATAGTGCCTGAAATTAATTAAGGGTTTGGCACTTTTCACGTGTTATGCAGATATATTTCCCCTGTTACTACATTCTTCACCACACATTAGGTGTTATAACGCACAGCACATTGCAGGCAAGATGGGTGTTGTTTCTACAAAAATAAAAACTGTGAAATGGAGATTTTTTTAATGATTCAGAATGAAGTATATTTTTGGATCGTACAGCTAATCTATGAGACTGTCTTAAAAATAAAAAAGCAACAAGTTCTGCCTTCTTTTTCTACTTATGCTGTAACGATTTAAATTTCTCAAAGCATATGGTGAGAATCAGAATTATCCCTTCTCCACCTACTACTCACAATTTCTTGCCTACTGATTTCAGCACCTAATCTATGGTGCTAAAACCAATTAGTGATACATCAAAGGTTTTTGCAGTTGTAAATTTTGGACCACTACGGAACATTAGCACATGAGCTCCTCATTACAGGCGCAGATATATGTGATCTTTGATCCATGTGATAAAAGATACATTCAAAATATGTTTTCTTTGGCAACCTTACAATCTCCTAATTGAGGGAAAAAAGCTAATTATATAGTTCTTTGCAAGGCTGGAATTTGCTGTAAAAAGGATTGTACACAAAAACTAAGTTGTAAATTGGAAAGACTAATTTCACTTTTTTCCTTTTTCTGAAATTTTTGCTTTCTAAAGTTGTATAAAGTTATTTTTCATAAATCATATGCTCTAGTGAATGGTCTGAGGTTTCAAAGAAGTTGCTGGATTAATATTCTGAACAAAACTCCAGTCTCACAAATGTGCTTAACTTTTGGCACAGAGCAGCCCCACCAAAGTGAATGAAACGAAGTCATGCCAGCTAAAATTAAGCATCAAAGCATAAATCAGTAAATGACATGTTCTGTTGGCTGTTTCCCAGTATGCCTCTCCTATTTGCATGAAGTATGTGGACCTAAAGCAAGTGATAAAATCAATGGTGAAGCAGCATATTGTATGCTTTAATGTTCAGACTACTTTATAGGCTATTCATTTTCTCCTGCCATTCCCCATCCCTCCAAAAAGTTCTTGCATAGTCAGATGTAAAAATAACAAATGGAACATTGCCGTTCGATATTAGATCACCAGGAACACTTATTTGTAGCCCTTTTCTTCCCCAGAGAGGTATTTTTCCCTCCTTTGGAGCCTGTGCCCAAGCCTGGCGCATATCAGCCTGCGTTACCTTCAGCGGCGCAGCAGGAGAGAAATAAAAACTGCTTGGAGCTGACAGGGAGATGTGATGGACTGGACATATTTAGTGTGAGTTGTGGCAAGTACACTCCAAAGTGGGCTGGGAGGGACGGGGAGGCTGCAAGGTCTGACTTCTCTTTCTTCCCTCTGCTTCCCAGGGTGAAGAAATGGGGTCTGTCTTAGGACAGAAAAAAGGTGAAGGGAGAGGGGAGGTGAGAAGGGAGAGGAGGAGAGGGAGAGAAAGAAGGAGAGAGGGAAGGAAGAAGGGAGGGGAAAGAGAAAAAGAGAGTCCTCCTTCCTCCTGCCCATGAAATCCCTTAGTCTCAGACCGAGCTGCTTAGATTGGCCACTGAGACAAACATTTGAATTTCACAGAGTCACAGAATCACACTGGAATTTCCAGCACAAGTAAAAGCAATATCTAATCTGCAATGATTCAGAGAAGGAAATTGAAGCACTTTGCTACAACTGTGATACTTTGCTACAAGAATTATAGAAATTTGTTGCAGATTTTTTCACTCTTGAGAAAAGTTTTCTAAACAGCATTTGCAGAAGATTGCTCCCTACACTGTAGTTCCTTTGGGACTGAGGGCGCAGAAATTTCTGTAAACAGATAAGTTTGGATTCTTATTTTTTAAAATGCTTATTTCACTGATGAAGGGACAGCACCAGAAAAAAAAATAAATTAAATGTACTAAAACTATTCCTTAACTTGTGTTCACATCAGATTAATTCCCTGTTTCAGTTTTTGAACTATAATAGTATTTTGAAAGGAGCCTTTGGGGTACCATCAAGGGTTTCACAACTCCTTTTCCTAACTGTATCTCCCACATTAACCCTGATTATCAGCACAGGATACCTTCCACATTGCCTAATTTATCTGCTAGGGTTCTTCATATGTCAATAATGTCCAAAAAAGACTATTCCTGGTACAATTAGGGTCACCACACTTTGAATATCACTGTTACATGCTGGTGAAGAACATAGGTGAGTTAATATTGAGATCCTTTTTCTGGGTTGCTCCTCCACATCTATTGAAACCCCTGACTTCTGAAATATCTACATTAAAGCACAATTAAATAATCTAATCTCTTTCTTCATCTCTCCTGCTGAATGGCACAGAATAAATCTAATTCAAAAATTATTTCTCTGATTCAGAGGCAGACACATAGATTTCTAAATTCCTCCTCCTTTTTCAAGACACCCACTTCCTCTAAATTTCATTTTCTCTCCATGCAATAAAAATGAAATAATATTGATTTCTTTTTTATTTAATTATTTTTTTCCTAGTGTGCCTATATGACATGACAGTGAATAACAGCATATGCCAAGAAAACAATTACATAGCACCTCTGTATCGATTTGTCTAATTATATCTCTTTACTCAAAACAAAGTTGTTTACTTGGACACGACTGGCAAATCAGAGTGGTTTGTGCACCTGTTTTACCTTTCTCTTCAATGTAGTTAATCAATTCTTAGAAGAAATATCCAAAGAAACCTCTGACTCCCAGATACATTTCTGCCTAATGGGCCTCCCCACCCCAACCAGGAGCCCATACGGACACCTGGAGAGCTGCTTGAGACAAAGTCTCATGGCAAACAAACATTTAAGTATTTCCGAGGATCTGAATACCAGATTGAGTCTGGATTTTGAAATGTTATGGTCACAGAGGACAGTGCCAATAAATCCTGCTCAGCTTTGCTACACCACACGCAGCACCTAAGCAGGCATCTCTATGTGCAGTAGTTTCTGTTGTGTGGACCTACCAGTTTGCACAGAGCATGCTGAAGTGTATCCACACAGCACCATTGCCATGGTTTAACCCCAGCTGCCAACTAGGACCACACAGACGTTTACTCACTCGCCCCAGAAAGGGAGAAAAGGGAGAAAAGATGAGGAAGAAAACACCTTGTGGGTTGAGGTAAAGACAGTTTAATAGATCAGTAATGGAAGATAAGTAATAATAATAACAATAATAACAACGATAATAACAATAATAATAATAATGGTAGAAGAATATAAAAAATAATGTGATGCAATACAATTGCTCTCACCACCTGATGATCGATTAACCGCCCAGCCCATCACGAGCACTGATTGCGGATTCCTTCCCCCCCATCCAACGTCAATTTATATACTGAGCATGACATCTATGGTATGGAGTATTCCTTTGGCCAGCTTGTCATGTCTGTGCTCCCTCTCAGCTTCTATGGAAAGCTGAAAAAGTCCTTGACTTAATATAAAAATTACTTAGCAACAACTAAAACAATATGTCTTATCAACATTATTCTCATACTATAAATCTGAGATACAGCAGCTACTAGAAGAAAATTAACTCCATCACAACTGAAACCAGGACAACCATGCGTACCTTTAGGTATCTAACTCATATGGAGGAAGGTACCACCATTTTAGAGTACGTTTCACAAACTGAACTTTTATCTGGAGCTGGGTGCATAAACCCAGCTGGTCAGGTACTGTCAAGCACCGTAGGAGCAGCATGCCTGCCAGCTAGCTGTAGCAGGGGGTACTTAGCTGAGGCAAGGTCACCAAATTTGGCATTTTAATTTGCCTGACAGAACTGGAGCCCAAATCTCTTTCAATCCCAAAAGACTGCCCTAATCACCATGCTGTAAAATATTCTTTTTGGTTTATCTTCTAGAAAACTAGTTACCAGCACTAATGCATTAGGCAACACCATGTTGGCATAACTAAGTGTTCAGCTGGGCATGGGAACAGAATATCTGCACAGCGAGTGTAGGTAGAGCATCTGGGTGCCAGTGCTTCTCCTAATCCATGTGAGAGTTTTATGCAGTAGATGGGGATCGTACCAGAGCACAGCAGGGTAGTTTCCTAGACGAAGGGAACCCTGGCTTCTAGCTCGGTCTAAGAAAGAAATGCTTTCCAGTAGAGAAATCGCTATGAGGGGCTCATCTTTTCACATTCTGGCTGGGCCCCATAGGTGGGGGGTGCGCGTGTTGGACAAGCTGGGCAGCTCAGCCAAGGCTGCACTTCTTGGGTGGATGTCCCTGGGTAGTAGTGCCAGGCCAAGTCAAGGGCTTTTAACATCTACTTTTTGGATTTACAACTCCAAAAAAGCAAAGAGACAAGAAACCCAGCCCTGTGAAGCTAGCCTGTTACCATCAGCTGAGATTTTCAAAGCTACAGCGAAAGGCAGAGGCAGATCAGGATGCTCAGGTACCTCCGCTTTTCCCTTAGTCATTACTCTCCACTGCCTGGTACCAATTGCTGCTTCTGACTCACGGGTCGTTACTGCGGCTTGCCTGGGGACCTTTCAGGATGAGCTGACACAACACAGCAGATGGTACTTACACTGAAAAATATTATTTAACTTTATTGTGGCCAATAGTTCAATATAAGTATGTTGCTGTCAGATGAATTCCTTGCCATCAAAACAAACAAAAGTGGGATCTTACAGGCCCAAAGTTACTTGTAAATTGAAATGTTTATCTATTTTCAAACGATCTGCCTTACATATTCAGTTTCTGTTTGCTCAGTCTTGTAAGAGGAGAAGGAAGGAGAGAAATCCAATGACATGAACCGCTCATGACCACTGTAACGAGGCAGTGTTTAACCAAATAACAAAGTCAGACAGAGCATAGCTGCACTGAAGTTCATTCTAAAGCTATGGCTTGCAAACTTGGAAAGTATCCAAACTAGCCTTGTGTCCTCACTTGAGAAACTGAAATAAAACCGTAACGTATATATATATCTATCTGTATACACACACACCTAAGTAGAAGAATATTCTTCATGCATAACATATTCTAAATATATTTTATTGACACTGGTTAAACATAAAACATTTAAATTCTGAAAGGACTGCAGTGTTATTTTTTACATTGCTTAATTTCTAACAGATTTCTAACCCAGTCCTTTCCTTCTAAAAAGATATACTTTTTAGAAATACTTTAGATATACTATATCTAAGAAGATATACTTATGTATATATTCCCTCCTCATCTACAAATTGCCTCTGTATTTATATGACAAAAATTCTCTTCAGGTAGATCTTATACATTAATTTTTTTGTTTTGATGGTAAAAACTGTGTAGGTAGGTCTTACATAATAATTAATTTTCATTAAATGAATGGGAAAAAGACAAAATATGTTTAAAACATAAGCATGGCAAATCCAGTGGTTAGTTACAAGTAAATGATGTATCTGAACTCAATAAAAAAGAAAAAAAAAGGAAATGAAGTTTGGTTACATTGACAGGAGTTTAACTGTTGTGCAAAAGCTGAAGAAAGAATAAGCCAACACGGTGGCTATATTATTTCAGCAAACAAAGTGTTCAGCCCAGTGACAAGAACAGAAGCCCAGTTATAAGAACAGATCTGTTCATTTTCATAGTATCATAGCCCACTTCTTTTAAACTACAACCTTTTTTCTGCTCTGCCGTATTGCCTACAGAGGAGCCAGCCTCTTCCTAAGGCTTTTTGGGTTTTTTTGTTTAATCAAGTGTAGCTGAGTGTACTTAAACTCAACCATGTCCACAGGAAATTGTAGCAACGCCCCTCGTTTTTCTCAGCTAGGGAGACACTTTGACCGGGAATTGGAGATCCGACTTGGAATACCTTCTGGGGTTTAACCTTCTCGGCCCCATCTGCCCTCCACATCACACTGGCTCAGCCAGTACTGCAGGGCAGAGCCGGGCCCGCATCATTGTCACCCAGAGAGTGTGTCCGCGGGGGCATCAAAGGGAGAGCACGGCCTGCCGCAGCCCCCCGACGGGATCTGAACTCACTTACCCTCATTCTCCTCTTGTACAGATTAAACACCAGTGTCATTCCCCTGCCTCGGAGGAGTTATTTCTGATTTTCTGTGGTGTAAGAGAGCCATCAGTCCCTATGCCACCTGTGGCAAGGACAATTTATTATGATGGACAGTTCAACTCCTTTTCCCTCAGCAACGCTTCTCAGTGTTTTCCAGGGTACCTTGAAAATATGATGCAGCTGGGCTTTCTACCAGCATAGATAAGCTTTACTTAATAAAGCTGAACAAACTAATTACAACCAGGAAAAAACAGTTTTACATGCATTAGCATCTTTCCCTGATCCCAAATTAGCTGTTACTTAAAATTCTTCAATGAGTGCTTTCTGTAAACATATCAGCCGGTAGCTTGTTCAGGAGAGAGTTGTTCTATTTTATTATTATTATTTTTATTCACAATTTGCTGTCCATGGGGTGGGTCTGATCCTCTGAATCATATGGCTGTCTTTCTGCTCAAGAGTCCCTGACTTGCAGTGGGGTTTCCAGCTCATCGCAGAAGAGTGTTGCCACCCATATTTATGTAAATAGGTATTCATACACATTTTGCACCGTTCTTTCAATGAATAATTTTAGAGACAAAGTCACACCTTTAAATAATTACAAAAAGCTACTAGGACAGATTACAAGTGTTGTTAACTAGGAAAAAAAAAAAAAAAAACAGAGAAAAAGTTTGGAATGTATTGATTTACCAAAATTCACAGAATTCCTTCAGAAATCAGAGAGGGTTGGGGGAACCAAATGTCCCACTTCAGGTTAAAAAAACCAGCTTCTTTTCCATTTTCCTTTGTCGGCTTGCCAAGGGGGCGCCTCGGCAGCCCCTGTGGGGCATTTACAGTCCCCAGAGCTTGTGAAAGTCGCAGCTCAGTGAGGACCAGCCGTCTCTGAAACAGCAACCTCCACCCTTCCCAGTCCCCGGCTGTGTGGCAGCTGGGAAGGGGAAAAGCCCTGCAGCCGCACCCCAGCTTGTTTTGGTAGGAAATCCCGAAACTGGAGTGAGGTGGCAGAGGAAACGCCGTAGCTGCGAGACGAGGATACACCCAGTTTTGAAGGAGAAGGTTCCTCTGCAAACGACTTCTCTCCCCAGCTGTACTTGCAAGCAGTGTGCAATCAAATACAAAGTTAGTTAGCTTGTTTGCTTGCTTTTCCCAAACTCCCGCCGTGTTTAATCAGCTGCTCTGATGGTTTGGTGATAACTCCTGAGACTGGGCTCCGCTCACTCGGACCACTAGAGGGCTTGGGCTTGCTCCGGTAAAGTACTAAAAATCTCCAAAATTCCTCTTTTGTGTTTCACCTGTGCACGTACAAATAATAAGTGAGACTTATGAGGCGTGTCTAGGTTTTCTTCTCTTCGTTAAAGGTTTTCCTGGACCATGCTCTTTATCCCAAAGAGCTGAGGAATATTTTCCTCAGTACAATCCTTTGGGATAAAGAGCATGGGAGATGTACACCTGAACTCTGCAGGCAGAGAGCTCTGCATCTTTGCAGAGATCTGTCAGACAAGACCAATACCCACAGACCTCTTACATCTATGATCATCATTAGGACTTAGGGGATTTCAGAAGTGGAGATTTTGTAGGTTCATCATTCCTGCTATACATCATAAGCTTAAGAAATCTTGCTTAAGTTGACTGACTTTCGGAGGAAAAAAAAATCTTATTTAAAAATAAAGGCAAACCAGAATCATAGACTAAATCTAGTACTGTATGTGTGCAGAACCACAGAGATGCAAGTTCATTCTCCAATATTAATTCTGTTAATATTGTCAAACAGATATAACTGTGGTTGTACATATCTTATACACTATCTATCTATGCAAGTTAAGGGGTTTAGTCCCTTTTTTTTTTTTGAACAACGAAGTTTCTTTTCCTGTCGTATCTCTACAGTCAAAACAGTAGTGACCATTATCAACACAGATAAAAAAATGCAAAAATATTTAAATCTCTTCATATATTTGCTAAGGGATTATTTTCTTAGTGTGAACTTTACTTCAGCAGAGCAGTTAAGGAGCCAAGCTAATACTGCTTATGGTATCATTCCAATTCACAAGAAGAAACATATTATAAGGACAAGCTCCAATAAAGGATGAAAGTGCCAAAAGCAAGACTGAGTAGTTAAGTGCTTAAATCTAAAAATGAAACAAACTAAAATTCATTTGTGACTTCCTTTCCGACTGTCGCTTCTTCCAGGTATTTACAGCTGTGTTCCTCTTCACACTCAGACACCTCCATTCCTTGCAGCTACTATTTTATCCCCTTGTATCCCAAGCCCATTTGGGATGCAAACACCACCCAAAAGCTGCTCATTTCAGGTTGTTTGCTCAAGTACTGGCAGCCTCTCTCTGCTCACTAGGTCTTTGTTTCTTAGCACGTTAACGTGCCTTGACCACCGCTTCCACTGCATGGAGCACAGCTTCCGAGTCTCTGTCGGTATTAGACACATCTACTCAGCTTATCAGTCCCTGAATTCTTGCCCTGAAGTTACAGTGCTCAGAGTCCTAGCAAACCTTTCAATGCTTATAAGCAACTGTGAGGGTGGTGAGGCACTGGAACAGGTTGCCCAGGGAAGCTGTGGATGCCCCATCCCTGGAAGTGTTCAAGGCCAGGCTGGATGGGGCTTTGAGCAACCTGGTGCAGTGGGAGGTGTCCCTGCCCATGGCAGGGGGGTTGGAACTAGATGATCTTTAAGGTCCTTTACAACCCAAACCATTCTGTGATTCTGTGAAGTTCTTTGCTGCCTTCTCAAAATCCCCATATCCATAGGCATCATAACCCTTTTTCACCCCAAGTCCTTCAATCAGCTAGTTACAGACTTCCCCCTGCAGTAAGCCTACAATTGTAGGTTTTTTCCTGCTTTTCCACCTTAGTTGCAAGCATATAACTTTGTCCTGCTGTGGTGGGCATCTTTTTTCTGTCTGAATCCAGGGTGCCAATAGAAGAGTCACGGACAGTGCAAAAGAAATAACCTCTGTCTTCTCAATCCTGGCACTAGTCCTTACCAGATTAAGGTTGCAAGCGAAAACCAGTTTGCAGATTTTTTTAATCTTGATTGAAGATGAACAGATTTTTAATAGAATGGCAAAAACGTACAAGACCAACAAATTGCTTGCAGTGAAAGCACAGGAGGTCTACTGCTTCTCAGAAGAACATACACAAGATTTTAATGAGAAAAAATTATCCTCTTTTATTTACCTTGTTTTTAGAAAGGCTCATCTATCTGGCCTATTATTTCTAATTAGATAAGCCAAGTGAGTAGAAGACAATCCAATCAGTTTCTCCAGAAATGTAAACATGCAAGGACATATATGTGTGCGCGTACAATACTCTGTTCAGTGATGGGTACTTTTTGTACAAAACCGCTGGTGTTCGAACTCTGCCTTGCCATCCCCCTTTCTGTCCTTATTCATCCACTGCATCATTTTTGCATTGCTGTTTTCTTTGCTTCATCCTCATGCAGGTTCTTTCATGACGCTGGTGAGAATCTACCAGTCCTGTCAGGTGCTCTCGCTTTTTGCTTTACCACTGCTCCTCCTCTTTTACCTTTCTGTTCACCGGAGGCTTCTATGGCTCCCATGTTTGCAGCCCCCTCTTTCCCTTTCTCAAAGGACACAAGCAATCACAAATTGCCCAGGGCACAGCAGGACTGTAGCAGTCCAGCGGAGTCAGGATGTTGGGTTGTAAGCTCTTGAAGACGACGACTGTACTTGCGTTTCTCAGATATATTGAAATTACTTTGCCACCTACATAATGCTTAATAAAATGAATAGTGGTGTCAATACACCTTCCCTTTGCTCCCTTTTCTGTAAGCTATAGTTGCTTATATTACATTGCTAACATAGAGTTTACAGCATCATTTCTGTCTTTATTGGTTTGAGACTCATGACTTTTTCAGCACCATTCGTATAAATGATGTTATAAAATAGGAAGAATAAAAACTCTCCTGTTACATGAAGGGAGATGTAAAGTCCAAAGCACTTTTATTCCAGTCTTATTTATTTCAGTTATTCCTGTAGCAGGACTGTTGGCTGGAGTGTAACACAGTTAGCCAAAATTAGAGTTTATAGGTCATCAGCAACACTTTGGCTTTCCCTTCCTTGTTGCGTAATTATTTAGGTGAGTTTGTCGAGTTTTAACATGTATAGATGATGAACCTAATGTAAGAACATACAGATTAGATGAGGTTTCAGAATAAATAACATATTATTAAGCATCCTCAGTATGCTTAAATTAAAGCTACATATACACATGTATATAAACAGATGCAGAAAATTCTGTTTGTGGAAGTGAGAGACAAGTTGCGGCTGGATCCAGCTTTCTTCATTTTGGATAGTTGAGCTATAGGCTCACTCTTCTCCTGTTTACAGCTTGAAAAGAAGACTTCCTGGCAAAATGTTTGCATTTAATGGCATTTTATTTTGATTTTTATGAACATCTTCCCCTCTCTCTTAGTTTTTTGACATCTGCTGGTACAACATACGCCTTAATTTTCCCCATAATTCTTAAGTATGAAGATTAACTGGGAAAAATGTGTTTCCTTGCCAGAAGAAAAATTGCTTCTGTCCTGAATTTCCTTCAGATTTAAGAATTCTCCCCAAAGAAAAGGCTGTATACCTTTGTATTTTGTCATAGGCAGGGCCCTATGCACTCTCTTCTTGCAAAACTAAGGAATCTTAACAAGAGTTTTCTCCATGTAGAAGGTTATCATCCCCTAAAAAAAAATAATTTCAAAGTGCCTGAAACCATAGCATAGACAACTGGGGACTTCCGATTTTTGGACCCACTCATGATTAATTAAATGTCAGACTTAACAAATGTCACTAATGGTTGTTTTAACAAGACATACGCAACTCGTGCATATTCCATTACAAACTTCCCACACTTGATAGCTGCTGAAGTGCCCCTATCCCTGTTGCCAAAAGTTCCACCTTTCTACTGCCTCTAGCAGCTCATGAGAAGTAAACTTTATTAATAAATACTTTTAAAATACAATGAAGAGTAAATTGAATGTAATATGAAAATGCAAAATGTAGGAAATCTTGTTCTGCATTATGATTTGTAACCTTCAAATAGTAGAAACACCCATTTTAATTTACAATTGGCAGAAAATGTAGGAGAAAATACAGATTTAAAGCTTGGCTTTTGCAGAACACATAACTGTTTTCATCTGTCAAATGAAATGTCTGCATTAGCTTGTTGCTAGCTTCAGATGGGAAGGGAGTAATGAATAGAAGCAAGGTAAAAGGAAATGGTCAAAAACTGAGATCAGCAGACAAAATCAGCAGACATTTGTAAGGCTTTCAGCACTGTATCCCATAAGATCCTCATAGAGAAGCTGATGAAGTATGGTCTAGATGAGCAGACAGTGAGGTGGATGACAACTGGCGGAACAGCTAAGCCCAGAGAGCAGTGATCAGTGGCATGAAGTCTAGTTGGAGGTCAGCAACTAGCGATATACCCTTGAGATCAGTGCTGGGGCCAGTCCCATTCATCATCTTCATTACTGATCTAGATGATGGGACAGAGTGAACCCTCGGCAAGTTTGCTGATGACACAAAATTGGGAGGAGTGTCTGATACACCAGATGGCTGTGCTGCCATCCAGAGGGACCTTAACAGACTGGATAAATGGGCTGGCAGAATCCTCATGAAGTTCAACAAGGGGAAGGGCAGAGAAGATCCTAATGAGGTTCAACAAAAGCAAGTACAAGGTCCTGCACCTGGGGAGGAAGAATGCTAAGCACCAGTATAGGTTAGGGGTGGACCTGCTGGGAAGTAGTTCTGAGGAGAAGGATCTGGGGGTCCTAGTAGACAGTAAATTATCCATGACCAGGCAATGTGCCCTTGTTGCCAAAGAGGACAATGGAATCCTGGGCTGCACAGGGAAGAGCGTGGCCAGTAGGTTGAAGGAGGTCATTCTCCCCCTCTACTCTGCACTAGTGAGGCCAC
>VYZM01006146.1:20720-64297 GCA_013398915.1 Dromas ardeola
GAAGATTCCGTGATTCCGTGATTCCGTGAAGTGCAAAGTCCTGCACCTGGGAAGGAATAGCCCCATGCACCAGAACATGCCAGGGTCTGCCTGGCGGGAAAGCAACTTGGCAGAAAAGAACTCGGGATCCTGGTGGAAAACAAGTTGAACATGAGCCAGCAATGTGTCCTTGCTGCAAACTAATGGTATTCTGGGATGCATTAGGAGGAGTGTTGCCCGTAGGTTGAGGGAGATGATCCTTCCCCTCTATTTAGCACTGGTGAGGTCACACCTGGGGTGCTGGGTCCAGTTCTGAGCTCCCCAGTACAGGAGAGACATGGACATACTGGAGAGAGTCCAGCAAAGGGCCACAAAAATGATAAAGGGACTGAAGCACCTCTCCTATGAGGAAAGGCTGAGAGAGTTTGGACTGCTCAGCCTTGAGAAGAGAAAGCTCAGGGATCTTATCAATGTATACAAATACCTGAAGGGAGGGTGCAAAGAGGACAAAGCCAGGCTCTTTTCAGTGATGCCCAGTGGCAGGACCACGGGCAATGGGCACAAACTGAAACACAGGAGGTTCCCTCTGAACATCAAGAAACAATTTTTCACTGTGAGGGTGACTGAGCACTAACACAGGTTGCCCAGAGAGGTTGTGGACCGTCCATCTTTGGGGATACTCATGGTCCTGGGCAGCTCCAGGTGTGTAGGTGGCCCTGCTTGAGCAGGGTTTTGTGCCAGATGATCTCCAGAGATCCCTTCCAGCCTCAGCCATTCTGTGATCCTGTGAGTCTCTGAAAATTTCAAATTAACCTCCAAAAGCTGGTTTGGTATGGTGATAAGGATATAAAAAAGATGATATAAATACCTGCCACTGGTGCCATCTCCAGTACCTGTGACCTAGTAACAGGGTTATTAATGTCTTAATCTGAACTGTTCATCTTGCACTCCTACTATTACATAGTTTTTTGAATCTTCAGACAATTAGTGTAAATGCACACTTTCTTCTCTTTCATTGTTTTAAATCTCTTTGATTAATAAAGACTATCTAGACAAAGTACTTTCCTTGTCTGAATAGCTTCAAAAGGGAGAAAATATAATTTTCTCATTTTTCTTCCTCAAAATTCACAGAGCTGCTCTCTGGAGAGGTAACTGGAACCAGTGAGAATGGCACTTGGAGAACTGAATGTTTCTGACAAAGCGTCTGAATAACAAACCCAAAGATTAAAAAAGACTCTGGCAGCTTGAGAGCCAAACCAGCTGGCAGGCCATGTAGGAAAATGAAAATATTCCCATTCTTAATAATCAGTGTGGAAAATCCACTGAGGAAAACCCACGTTCTTTTTCGCTTCGCCTTTCTATTGGGGTCATCAGTTTTCATGATTTCGGGATGAGGCAACAGGCTGTCATGAAAATCGTCAGGAGACAGAGCTTTAACACAAGATATTAGAAATTCTAGGCTAGGACTGAATTGTCAAAGCAGATAGGCCACAGTAAATCCCTTAAGCTGCGCTGGAACAGGCAAACACAAACAGGCAGCAGTGCATGAGGCTCATAATGGTTTTGAAATTGCACTTCAGATCTTACGGGCTTATCAAGAAGTGCCCAACAATTCAGTCTCTCACTTTGAAATGGATATTTATCCTGCAGCTACTATGGATCCATGAGACTACTTAGGTGTACCATCTTTTTTTTTAACAAAGAAGAAAGGAGCTATTCATAAATAAAAATTTTAAATGCATTTTTTTCAGTTAAAATGTATTAAATATGTAAACATAAAGGTGCAAAAACACTTTTAAAATACTGTGCAGTATTTGTTCATCAGTCCTATGACCTTATTCTAGAAAATTTTACATAAGTGTTTGGTACTAGAAATTTCAGACTACTGACTTTTACAAGCATATTCTATTCTATTCTATTCTGTTCTGTTCTGTTCTGTTCTATTCTAAAATTTTAGACTACTGACATTTACAAACGTATATGCACATAAGCATATGGAAATCATCTACCCCAACAGAGACTTTGGATTTCACAGTGTTTGGATAATTTGCCTTGCCCTCCTTTAAAATTCTTCAATAATGAAAGTGGCTATCAGAGAACTTCCTGAAAGCAAAGAAATTCTTGTGTCAGTCTGAGTTTCAAAATGTGCTGAAAGCCTATGGTAGTAATTATTATTGACTTGGGCATATTCCAGTGTCCAGAGTGGTGTCTGGGAAACCTGGGACAGTAATCAGCACTCTCATGAGGCCATGCAGATGCTCAGGTCTCCACTTTGAAGTACCACAGACCCAGTCCCCAAACACCGTATCGGTTGGCAGCTGGCTGAGCTGTATTCAGCATGGAAACGTACATAGCAGAGGAGGAAAGATCTTGGCAAGAGACCAAACTCCAAGGTAAGTAGGCATGAGAGGTACAAAGAGAAACAAGGAATGAAAGGAGATGAAAGATAGTGAAAAACTGAAACTCGTTTTTATTAAGGGCCATTCAGGCAGCTCCAGTGGCCCTTAGCAGTTCAACTTGACATTGCAACATACAAATTTCCCTGCACGTGCCCTGTGCTGGTACAGTTGGCTCATGTGGGGCCAAGGCCCTTCCTGCCGCAGGATGGAGAGGAGCAGGGCAGAAGATGGGCAGCAGAGGTCTAAGAGCCAGCTCCGCCACTGCCTGCATCACTTGGTAGATAGGGGGACTGTGCTGGCAATCACTGTTTCCAAAAGATTCTTTCCACCACCAACCATTAACTGTGGCCCCATATCCTTTTGCCAACCCACAGAACTCCTTTGTGAGCAGACACCCGATGCAGAAACACCAGTTTTCTAGCAATTTGGATCTGCCAAACTAGGCAGCAGAGCAGTAACAATTTGCTTTTCTCAGTACTCTGTTGTCCTAGCCAGGTACCACCCTCTGGCTGGTGGCTGGAGCCACAGGCTCACCGCTGGGTTATCGGAAGCACTTGTACACTTATTTATAGACCTACATTCCCAGCTTTGGTTCATGCTACCAGCTACACAGTGCTTGCTTCCAAGATGAGGTTTGGGTGTTGGGAGGAAACTGGAAAAAAACGAAAGAGGTGCTTTCATAGTCCTAATGATGGTCTGCTTTATAGTTTGCATTAATTACCCACTGTTTCAGAGTGCCCAGACATACTGGCTCTGAGGTTGCTCTATCTTTTGTAAGCACATGAAGAATCTTATTTCCTTCACAAGTTGTCTGGGTTGGAGTATTTAACCACCCTACATCCCAGGTTGCTCTATCTTTTGTAAGCACATGAAGAATCTTATTTCCTTCACAAGTTGTCTGGGTTGGAGTATTTAACCACCCTACATCCCAGGTTGCTCTATCTTTTGTAAGCACATGAAGAATCTTATTTCCTTCACAAGTTGTCTGGGTTGGAGTATTTAACCACCCTACATCCCAGGTATGTTATCATAAAACATGGTAATTGTTGTGGAAGACGTCCCTGCAACAGCAGGGTGCCTTGAGATGTATCTGACCTCACGACTGAACACTACTTTGAAGTCTTCCAGTCACATTTTATTTTCAGAGAGTAAATGGTGCAACTTCAGCAGGAATAGCATTTTGAATAGGAGTGCAGTAGCAAGGGCCAAACACATGTGGTATTCAATTAAAACAAAACAAGAAACGAAAATGAGTCAGCTCATAACCATTGGTCATGGTGCTTCTAGAAACCTCTTCCTATCTGCTTTTTTTTTTTCCCAGTGCTGTTAATTGCTCATGCCTTAGGAACCTGGATTTATCACCAATAGTTGGTCTGTGGGATGCACACACTACGACATGGCTTGCTCTGCATTCTGAATGGGAACAAGCTTCATTCATCATTCACCAAAAGGCATTTTTGAAAGAATATTTTGGAAAAAAAAATAAAAATTCAGGTTACACTGCTTGTTGTTATAATCTTATGATGGGCGTCTTTCTTACTTTTCAAAGCCTGTATTTTTTTGTGTCAAGAAATCAGTCTCTTAAATATTTGCAACATGATGTGAAACAACTCATTTAGTTACTTAGCATTGCATTTCCACTTGTAGTCTTGAATTACTGTCAAAAGCATGAGAGAAAGCCATTTCCAGGGAGAAATCTATAATGAACATGCAAATATTGCTCCATCTGAGGTGAACTTGGAAACTGAGAGCTGGAAGGGGGGTCACAAGAAAATGAATAAAATCCCATACAGGCACTGAACTTATCATCACTTTCTTACTTTTCTGCTGATAGTGGAAAAGACTTGTCCAGACAAATTTATCCATTTATTCTGCAGGACAAAAGCAAAAATACATAACTACAGTTACAACAAACCCAGGAAATAATCCAACTGACAAATACTGCAAGTTTCACAAAAGCAAGCGCGAAAAGACACGACAACTCAAACAATAGAGGCTGCTGAATACCACAGGCATATTGCTTTCTTAGTCACATTTTTTCCATGTTGCTGGATAGAAGCAACTGATGAAGCAGAGGAATGAAGAGAGGTAAAAGAACATTAAAAAGACCAAAGGCGTGAAATGATAAAAGGTGTGAAAGACCAAAGGTGTGAAAGAAAAATAAGAAAGATCTCCCAAAAGAAGAGAGGAAAGGGCACTCACACGCCAAGCATTGATTGGGCTGCACTGTTTCATTAAAGGCTGTATCTAAGGTACCAGCTTTGGCAGAAGAGAGCATGGGAACAAGTAGAGATGAACTAATTTAATTCAAGAATAAGAAATTGGTTGAAAATTAGGTTTCAGTTCCCCTTAAATTATTCACAAATTATCATCAAATCCAGTTAATGCTTGGGAAGTAACTTGAAAGGGGGCAGCGATGCAGATTCACCATGCTGGTGGTGCACTGTCCCTCTTTGCCTAAAGCAGACAAAGGGCTGGGGCGCACCCCCAGGACAGGGCAAGATACCCCTGAGCACACATGTTGCTTACTCAGGAGTATCTTACCTACCAGGTTACAGGACTTTTGAGGTGAAGACACCCTCAGTTATTCTGAGAGTTTTAAACTGAAAGTTTTTTTGTTTTAAACTGAAAGAGGGGAGATTTAGATTAGATATCAGGAAGAAATTCTTTACTGTGAGGGTGGTGAGGCACTGGAACAGGTTGCCCAGGGAAGCTGTGGATGCCACATCCCTGGAAGTGTTCAAGGCCAGGCTGGATGGGGCTTTGAGCAACCTGGTCTAGTGGGAGGTGTTCCTGCCCATGGCAGGGGAGTTGGAACTTGATGATCTTTAAGGTCCCTTCTAACCCAAACCATTCTATGATTCTATGATTCCTAATGAAGCTCAATATACAATAATTCAATTATTATTATGCTAGAGAGCTGCTAGGACAATTGCAAAGGCTGGGGATACCTGGTTTCTAGTCCCACCTCCGGTGAACACTGATCATGTCAATAGCAGAAACCAGTAGTCCTTAACTTTGGGAACCAGTGTCTAGAGGCACTCTGCGTGCCCCAGGACCTGTCTGTCCCCTGTGCATTTACTTTTACCTTAGGAGCCTGGCCAGTGCATGCTGCACTCTTCTGATGCATCTGCCTGTGTTTTCTTCTGGGGGAAACCAAGGTACACTGGGCTGTGAAGGGGTGTCCTACCAGGTCTCTGTCCAGCAAGACAAAGGAAAGCAGTGGGGCATGTGTGTGGTCTTGGTAGATTGGAAATGCTCCCAAACCCCGCAGATTAGCAACAAACTTTTGAAACCATTTGTTAACTGGGAACATGGGTCAAACAGGCTTAAAAAAAAAAGAAGCAGATAAAACCAATATCTTCCACATGTTAAGTTCATTAACCATTATTGAACAGCACTGATTTTGTGCTTAAAGACATCTAAGCACCTACCTGCTTGAGGTTGTATTACTATTACTATTTTGACGTTTTACAAGTACTAGGAAATGCAAGTTCTAGCTGACATCAAAAGGCTCATTACATGTCAAAAAAAATTACTTTTTTTTCAGGTATTCATGTTGCAGTAATTACATTGTCATCAATCTGCTTCGCTTCACATTTCACGCAGAAAAATCAATTATTCTCACAGTTTAATTAACACGAAATATGTCAGGATGAACTACTTGAATCAGTTTAAATTATTGTATTAATTCTTATCAGGATTTTATTTATCCTCGACATTAAAAGAACACATTAGCTCTGTAACACCTCCGTAGCACAATAAGCAGGCCGACAAGGTTGCATTTGTAGAAGGGTGTTTCACAGTCTCTGTGTCAGAGCTTGGTTTCATTTGCTGATAACTTTACAATAGTTGAGATATTTGGGCTGGGACTTTGCAGCATGGGCATCTATTTTGAAATAATTTTTCACATACACATACCAGCGCATACACACTGTTACAGTTACAGTTGAATATTTCAGTTCTTTCAGAAAAAAAAAAGTGGGAGGGCTACAGGAAAATATATTTTTTTGCCCAACACATAGAACGTTGATGACCTTCCCTCCAAAAGGATATGCCTTGGAGTTTGTGCTTAATACATAGCAAAGGGGTAAGTTTCATGCTAGATTTATTACTTTTAACTTCTGCAAAAATCCTAGCTGAATATGACTTCTTATTTTTAGACAAACCCTATTTCACACATGCAGCAGAGAGACATCCTAAATTGTTGCAGCTGCTTACTCCACAGAAAAGTCCTGTTCTGGGCTGAGGAGGACATTTCCCAGCTCTGGACTGCGGTGGGGTGTGCTGGGTCTGGGGTAGGTTTGGGGAACCAGTCCCCTTCTGCCCAGGTCTGTGGGCTGCCATCAGGTTGTACTTACCTGATTACACTCTGCCTCTTCCCTGCTCCGTTTACTGCACAAACGCAGGGGATGATGGTGGGCTGTGAAGTGAAGAAGAATGCTGGCCGCAGGGTCCTGCCTTTCTTTAGGCAGAAACAGGGAGCTAAGGGAGGAACTGCGCAGGAGACAGCTCGTGGGGAGAGGACAGTCTCCTTGCGCATCGATTGCATCCTGCCCTGGAGACCAGCTCCTTGCATCGCCGCAAATATAATGACAAAGAAAGGTGTTTAAACTTCAGAAGCTCATTATCTGGGGGAACTGGTTTGAGGTCCTGGTGCCTGATGTTTTGAAGCGCACAGACAGATATGTCAGCTGGGACACTGCTTTAAATGTATAAAGTGCAAGTTTGAGTTGTTATCCCCTGGAAAGTTTGACATTAGATGTCCAAATGAGGCAGATAGATAGGATTAATACTCGTTGCTTCAACTCCCTAGCGGTAAAAGTGAGATAATACCTCACAGGAATTGTGAAAATGAGCAAGTTAACTGTTAATACATTACCAGATGCATTGATAATTACTGGGGTAATACAGTAATGAATGCCATTGGAAGTGTGGGAGGAAAGGAGCAAACCAATATACAACTAGTATTTGATACATTAAAGTGAGGAGAAAGAGAATGTTGAAGACTAGGAGAAAATAGGAATAGGTTTTTTAAATATACACTTTTGATCTGAGCATCACTGTTGCTGGCCACTAAATGAGGCAGGGCATCTGTGGAAATATTTAAATGTGCTTAGGCCTTCAGAGTGTTGGGCTAAATGAAGATCAGATAGATTGATTTAACTTCAACATTGCCTAACTTATTAGTGTTTGTTTTTGCAATGTGAACAATATCCTTAGTTCATTTTGAGTCTCCCCTCCAAAAAAAGTTAAATCACATATTAATGATAAAAATACTCCCCTCTGCAATATTGCAAGTATTGAGGTAATGAGGTCTAAAAATTTCTTAAATTTTCTGATTGCATCCAACTCATATTACTTCAGTATGTGCAGGATAGTCCAATATTTACAGTGTTTTCTAGGCATTTTCAATAGTTTCATAGTAGTGAAATGCTATGGAAAATGGACATCTCAGACACTTAAGCTCAATTACAATTCCAGTTATGGATAACCTAATTAGAAAGTTGGATAAAAATCACCACAATGTGATAGAATCATGTCAGAGATTTCAGACAAATATCAAGGTAAAATTAAAATATAATCTTAATTTTAACTTCATTAATGACTATCTCCACAGGAATACAAATAGGACTATGCAGAATGCTGTTTGAATCTTTAAATGCTTTTCTGCATTCTGGCAATTTTAGTTTTTTTCTACTCCAATTATAATTTATTCTTAATCCAAAGCAACTTGCTTGAAATTTTGTGATACTTACAGTTACATCTAGTTGAAAAAATGGGATAAAATTCACAAAAATGCTGACAGTATTCCCTTACCTCCCTTTTGTGTCCAACCACAATAAAATGAATGGTATCTAGGGGGGTTGTTTATAAGCTTTCCTTTTTTATTTTCTTGCTTTTACCACCTTGCCAGTTTGCAAAACTTTTTTCAATGGTTAAAAAAAAGTCACGGAGTGGCAGAATAAAGATTTGCATCATTTCCTTTGGGTTTGCAAGGCTGTTGTTTTGTTGGGTTTTTTTTTAACTTCAGAACTTAGATTGTTTTCAAAAGTTGCAGAGTGGCAAATGGGAGGATGAAAGCTTTTTCTCTTTGCCAATAAAACCGATGGATTTTATTTAGTGACAAAGAAAATAATGGAACAAATTTTCATAATGCGTTTTAAACTTCTAAAAAAGGTTTTAAAATATGTATTTTCACAAAACTTTTCGTTCCATCCCTTTCAAAAACTACAGCTAGAGAGGTGGGGATATTTGACTTTTTCTTGCCCAGAGTAGACTGGGATGAACTATTTTCACCAACTCCATATCCACTTCCAATAATATTTTCTTTCCATGGTATTTCTTGAATTCTGACTTTAGTATTTACAATTATGAGTATAAGTAAAAATTAATAATGAGATAGAAACAAGTAAGTAAAAGTGAGTAAAGAAAATGTGAGTAAGAAAGTTTTTGATTGCCTGAGGTTTGGTTTCCATTGTCACTGAGTTTCCATTAATTTCCTCAATTATCTTCTGCAGAACAATATTTGCACATTTGCACCAATATTGTTCTGTGCAACAGAACATTCTGTGCAACATTTGCAACAATACATTCCATTTTTAAAATTCAGTGGAAGATTAATTGGAAAAAGCAAATAAAGCGAGAAGAGGTAAAAGCATCTGGGTTATGCACCCTATGAGGGAGCACAGGCTGACTCTGAGGTAACCCATCCTGAGAAAAAATCACGTTCCTCCACAGGAAGTCCCAGGAGCCCACACCCTGAACACTGGCATGAAATACTTCCTCTCCAAAATAAATCTTGCAAATTTTGTTTATAATCAAAGTAAAGTGATAGGGATGGAAAGCATAAGCACTAAGTGAGCTTCAATACCAGTATTATACTTGTTGACTGTCCCCTGTGAACTTTGGTCCTTGCAGGGATACATGTTTAATGAAGAAAAGGGGATAAAGTAGCAACAAAGCACTGACCTTGAGCAAGTGGGAGGGTAAATGGAAGGAGAACTCCATAGCTGGCAAGATATTTCTTATGCTTAGTACATTTCCTATGGAAAAAAAGGCATCTGTTGGATAGACCCTCCTAGCAAAAACATTTGTGCATAAGCATTTTATATGTCTCGTTTCTCCTTGAAAAATATTTGCATAAAAGCCAAAAAGTGGTCCAATGCTGACCCTCAGGAAGAAATTAAATTCTTGGTGCACTAAAGAATGTGTTTAATGGAGGAAAAAAATATTTATTTTATATGCTTCTCGGGGGTAGGAACAAAAAATGTTATGCTGTAAAGACAGTTTGTGTCTTTACATTCACCTGCAGTAGTCTGCATAACTTGAAGAACATGCCAGGTCGTAAATGTATTTTTCAGATGTCTGATGTAGATTTTTGCTTAGTTTTTTGGTGAGTCAGCTAGGAGCCTTTCAAATGCAGCAAAAGCACAGATGATAATTAGATAAATAATCCCACTGGGAAAAAGTCAGCAAAAAAAAAGTCTTATCTGACTCATGGTCCAATTATTATGCAGGCATGTGGTGTGACACTAGGCAGGAAAAGGCCAGGTACTGTTGTCCCATCACTTTAAGCTTGGTGGAAGTCTGTAAGTGCACTAGAGCCTCTCCCGGTCCCTGCTGGTCAGGCAAGGGCAGGATCAGGCTTAATGCATGCAAATACAGCAACAAATAGTGAGCACTAGGTAATTCCAGTTGTGCAAAGCATATTGAAACAAAACTTTGGCATCACTTCTGTGTTTAACGGCCACCAGCTGTCCTAAAATACTGTCAAGAGAGGCCATAAGAATGAAACATTTGAAATTAAAAATTAGAAATCATTTTAAAATACCCATTGGTCCTTTTTTTCCCCCAAAGTTGTTGTATTCAAACTAGACTGTCTTTTTGCTTTCCTTCCCTTAGCATCTCTGTACTCACTCATTCTTTCAGGAGGATACTTCTATAAGCAGCACATCTTCTTCATAAATAATTATAAACTAAAGACTTTTTAAAATACTTCATAAAATATGTATTTTTTAATGCCCATCACAGGCGAAATGCTGGTTGTTTTCCAGCAAGTGGCCACCGAAAATTTTGTCCCCTGGAGAGCTACAAAAGCTCTCTGGGATAATGCGAAAGAAGAGAATAAATAAAGAATGTGCACTGGGCCCTGGGAGACATTGCAGAGCTGTACAGCTGGACGAGCAGAGGAGAAACTTGGTAGTTTTGCTTCACAGGCTGGGGAACTGCATGCTTACAGGCAGGTACAGCAACACCTCCTAGCCATGCTACCTTCTCAACATGAACGTTGTTTAGAGTGTCAAGGTAAAATGAAGATGAGTTGTCACTTACTTCATGCTGAAACCCCAAGTGATGGCAGCAGTCTATCACACATAACCATTAATCTGCCTGGAGGATGCATCTCAAGTTTTCCTGCTTACCATAGAGAAGGATCGAATAATGCAATTACCACACAAACTGTAGAGGTGACTTATCACGCATCTTACAGGTGCCATGCCTGCAGGCAGCCCCAGTGCCTTTAGGACAGTCAGACCTTTTTGAAGAAAATGAACTTGCAGTCTTTGGGAAGAGATGTAGCGGTAAAGCAAACACAAGCTCCGCCAGAGATAGGAGCTCTCAGAATATTATCTAGCCTCAGCTATATCAAACACGCTGCTCCGGTTTATGTTAAAAATCTCTTACAGCTGGACAAGCATTGTCTAATGGAAACTGCATTAAAAAAAAATGAAATGCTGAAGTCCTTTTCTGAATCACCGGTTCAACAACCACTCCCTCCACTTGCCTGCATGAGATAGCTCTGCTAGTAGTTTAACGTGCCAAAAAATGCACTCAGTCAACACTCAAATCTTGCAGGTTATTTTTTGTTGTTGTTGTTGTTGCTGTTTTTTAGTGCCTTAGTTTTCCCTTTGCATTAACAGCTAGGTGGTGGATCTGATAGTGGGAATCAAATCTCACTTCAGTTAGAGTCACAACAAAAGATGTCCCCTTCCAGCTATTGCCCTGTTCTAACACTAATGAATGAAACAGCGAAGGTCTCACCATGAACATGGAGGGGAAGCCAGATACCCACTGAAACTCACATACGTCTCCCTAACACTATTGATTTCTCTTGGAAAACACTCAGGTATTATTGAGACAAGCCTCCAAATGGCAAATGTTTTAGAGTAGCCATACTGCTAAAACTGTACGAGTGCTGCTTTTCCCATGCATGTCATCCATGTGGTGTGAGTTATTTTTCTCAATTGCTGCACATTTATATCTATTTTGCAACATTGATAACTAACGGTTTTTGATTCAGTAACTTCTCACACAAAAGCTGCACAATTTTCTGTGCTAAGCCTCTGGAGAGGCAGTGTATCGATCCTATTTCCACAGGGAACTAATTTTGATTGTACCCCACAGGTTCAAAAAACTGTGTATTGATGATCTGCATTTACTCTTATTAAACCAGGACCAAATTCTATCATAAAAGTAATCTTTCTATAATTACAATTTTTCGGGTTTTGGCTAAAATTCTCAGCAGAAATAACAAGTTACTAAACTACTCGGCTCTCGCTAAAATTAGATTTAGATGTTAATGCTCAGGTGAAATGAACCTTATTCAAACGCAAATTAAACATGAACCAGAGGAATAAATTGCTTTGTAGGTCTCTGTTTGCCTCTAGTTGCACCATTTTCCTGTATCTGTTTTAGCTCTCATCTCTTATGTAGGTACAGAAACACATTGAAGAGGTTTGTTTGGATACTGGTAAAACATTAAATAGACCAGGTGTATAGCAGATTCTTTCAGAGTCTGGAGACTTATGAGTTCTGACACTTCTGGAGTTTATTTGGCAAGAGGACTGGTGTCTCTTTCATTGCTTCTCAAAAATTGCTGTATTATCTGGGGAAAAAAATGCCAAGATGGCCACTGTGTAATTTCTGCAGTTGTATAAAAGAAAGTGTCTCCCTTCAGGTTTTTTTATGCTTAGTTTGTCTGCATGCACTGAAGCACAGGGTTTTTAACTCTGTTAACTTCTACAAGATGACAAATTGGCAATAGAGAGGTGCAAAAATTTCACAAACAAGAGAGTAGCTGAGACCAGTTTTAGAATGAATCTTGTAGGTCCTAACTGGGAGATAGGAGGACTTACCTCCTGCAGACCTACATGTATAGAAGCCAAGCAGGTGGTTAGAGAGACAAAATTCAAACATATTTCATACCTGAGGATTTGGGTTTGATTTATATAGTCTCTCCCACTTTCTAAGAATGGCTTTCAATGAGGGATTTATTGAATTTTAAAACTATTGTTTATTCTTTCTATAGAAGATTAAGGATTGTGTTGAAATATTTATGATTTTAGCTTTAGATCTGCTTTAATTTTGGCACAATTTGTAACTGCACTGACCACAGAAGTATGTGTAACTCTTTTGTGGAACATGTCTTTTTATGCAAAAATTGAGGATGTAAAACTGGTAATTATCTTCTATCCCTGTTATCCAAATGCTAATGACCTTTGCCTCTCTTGATTCTGTTAAATATTAAGAGTTAAGGAGAATAAAATTATTGAAAAACATTGAAGAATGAAAGAAGGAGCTGTAGCTTGCCTACAGAAGATTATCAGATATGCGATAGACTCATGGGAAGGATTTACTAGCTCGAGCTCAATTTCTAAATATGTTCTGTACTAAAAGAGACTTGCAAATGATCTGTAATTTCCTAGTCCTTCTGAAGATAAAACAATATAAAAATATATGCCAATTGTTATTACTTGTCAGTACAATGTGTCTCTTAGCCATTATCCCGTCTTTTTCAGGGCAGGTCAAATGCCCATGGAGGCATAGATAGCACACACACATACTCACACACAAAGGGCAAAGGAAAGGAACATGGAGTTTGATTGTGTTTTTTTTTTTCTTTTTTTTTTTTTTTTTTCTGTTTGCAAAGACAGCAAGCATGAAGGCATCTGTGCCTGTCTAAATTCAGCCAAAACCATCTGCCAACAAGTTGCAGCTAAAGGGTAGAAAATCTAATCGTGACTCAGAGGAATTAGAAAGGAACGTGGGAGCGAGGACCCAGGAAAGAAGCTGTGGAGACGTGTAACCATCAGCTGAAAAGGGATAGGAAGCAGTTAAATGAATGGGGGCCATCTACTCTTACCACACTTATACTACATGAACCCAATAATTAAATGAACAGTTATAGCATAATGTACTGCGACACACAGCGAGGTGTTCCAGATTCACGCACATGCTCTGCTCTTCCTCCCATCTATATCTTCCTCCTCCTCAGCTCCAAACCATCATCATTAAGAAACTCACTGCGCAGTAAATTTGTAGTTCTGTACAATGATAGTTACCTGAAATCAATGCTGGCTCTGAGTTATGGTGGCATCATAAATTGTTTGATTGCCTTAATGGAATTATTTATCATTGCAATTATTTATTATTTATCACATCAGCTCTTAAGTTATTCCTTACTATTGATCATATTATCCTGAGCAATTTATTTTTCATTTATGTTCTCTGGATTAGAAACACGTGAGGGAAGAAACACAGATAATTATTAATATGTTTTCCTCTTCAACAGAGAATGTTTTGGGAGACAATGCAACAAACACAGGATGTAAGAGCATAATGAGTAAAACCTGCTTAACTCAAAAAGTAGGTTCAAGGTAACCTCTACCCATTTTCCCAATTGCTTGAGATAACACTGGCCTTTCTGTGATAAAGCTTATGATTTTTACTGTAGTCATAAACGAGAACACAATTAAACACAAGTAAAACTATCAAGAAGATGCAGAAAACCCAAGAAGAATTGAGCCTGAGCTGTGTTGTATAGTAGAGCACTTTTGAACACTTCAGAATTATTATTACCTCTGTATACATATATAGTGGTAATGTATGTATATAGTTAAACATAGTACACAGGATGTTCAACTGGGATTCAAGAAATCAGGAATTCTGTTTTGGCAAAGGTAGTCCCTAAATGCGGCAAAAGTCACAGCATGCAGAAGTCTTGTGGTTGTCACTCAGTCTCAGATTTTTTATCTGAGACATATTTTTCCCTATCTCCTTTCCAAGAGCCACCATCCTGGGATGTTACCTGTTCCCAGAGTTATGGCAGACATGCAGAAGAGAGGGGAGATGGCACAGTGCAGACTTCAGTCCCGACACAGGGCTTGCTCCTTCTGCATTGACCATGTTCCCATTACACACAGTTTCTCTTTTAAATTTTTAGAAGTGTTCTAGTGTCTCTAGAAAATTATCTTAACTTCTTACACCTCTGTTTCCCCATCTCCTCCCTGTATTGCCAGCTGAGGGTGCCTGGTGCAGTGGGAAGTGATGGGCTACCACAACATAATGATGGAAGTAGTGATAACGGTAAACTTCTCTGTGAGGGAAATGATTTGGTGTGTATCTAAAAATCATTCAGCAAGCAGAGAGAAGGTTGACTTTTAAACTGAGAACAAAATCTCCTAGATGGTCTCTTTCAGTTTTTGCATTGATCTAATTATAGGAAAACTATCATTTTACCAGAAGCTTCAAATATCAAAAATGACTAACGTTTCTTAAGGTTACTGTGTTGGAACAGAACTTTGGAAGTCCTTTGCGGAAGGAGGTTATATATAACCAAAAAGTCCAAATACAAATTCAGATTTGAAAACAAGTAAGATATCAAATACAGAGAAGCATATTTATCAAAAGTTTCCCAAGACTTCTAGGAATATTATGTTATGCTATATTCTCTTCAACCACACTTTAGTTTCAACTAGGTATTTTCTTCACAGAAGCTGTCGTTTCTCAGAAATGACATTCCAATATACTTCAAAGACAGACGTATCTAGACCCACCGATATATTTCAAGAGCGGTTCTTGCCTCATTAGATGTTGTTCATGGAAGTTTCACTGCTGAATGAGGGAAGACTTTATCCTGATGAAAAATCTGCAGGTTGTTTTTTTTTTTCTGATCCATTTCCATTGACTTATCCTGCATGAGGGCAGGTATGAATGCAGCTCGTACATTCCAAAAGCCATTTCACTTCCACATTCTTCTTCTGAAACCACTAGTTTCAAACAAATGAAAAGATCTTTGTCAATATTTAAGGGATTCTAAACAGAAAAGCCCTCTGGAAATGTTCTCTTATTCCTTTTTTTAGTTGCTCATCACAAACACTTAAACACAGGCTAAGCAGATACTGATTTAATGTAATTAAAAAAAACTCAAAACACAATTTTTCACAGATAAATCCATCAGATGAAAACAAAAAGAATTTAACCATAACAAAATATACTAATACATATTACTAAACTATATAAATGTAAAGGGGTCTACAGGAAGGATGGGGAGGGACTCTTGATCAGGGAGTGTAATTGATAGGACACGGGGTAATGGCCTCAAACTAAAAGAGGGTAGATTTAGATTGGATATCAGGAAGAAATTCTTTACTGTGAGGGTGGTGAGGCACTGGAACAGGTTGTCCAGAGAAGTTGTGGATGCTCCATCCCTGGTGGTGTTCAAGGCCAGGCTGGATGAGGCTTTGAGTAAGCTGGTCTAGAGGGAGGTGTCCCTCCCCATGGCAGGAAGGTTAGAACTAGATGATCTTTAAGGTCCCTTCCAACCCAAATCATTCTGTGATTCTGTGAAATTGGAGTGATTCATTTGCCTAGCTACAGAAAAAAGACATGTCAGTCATCTAGTCTGTTTTCCTTCAACTGCTAAAAAATCAGTTGTATCCACCTTGAATAAAACACTTGTCCTCTTACTCAGGCTTTAACCCCCCTACTCCTTGTAAAGAAATTAAATACACGTGAACTGACTTGCATTATGCTATCATTTTTAATGCTACAGCTTGATTATTTAAAATTATTATAAATATATAGATATAAAAGTTTTGTTATAATTAATATTACTATTTACTAATAATCAAATATTACTTACAATTTCAAGGTAAAATAGCATGGATACTGCCTATATTATGCGATAATAGTGAAGATTCAAGCAGCAAATACTGTAATAATTTATTTGAGCAATACCTGTATTTTCAGCTAGAGTAAGCAGAAGAGGAATATTTATCCAGGTGACAAGGAGCTGAAGAAAATTTCAGACAGAAGGGACCAAAAATAAATACATAAATAAAAAGCACTACTGAGAGATTCTGATTTTAGTATATAGTAATTCAGGACTTCATTTTCAAATAACTTCTATTCAGTGAAGGAATAACTTATCAGGTACCTGATCAGGAAAAGGACTAAGTTCCTCAACAATGACTGTAAAACATATGCTCTAATAGTAAATTTGTGTTTAAAAATTATTGACTTAAGCATGTGCTGAAGAGTCTTTATAAATCCACACCTGAATTAGGAACACAAACTATATTTACTGAATTAAGAGTTCAGACTGACTTGTGCTAGAAGACCTGGGACCTCCTGGCATCGGTTGTGGATTGAATGCCACTGCCACAAACTGTCCACTCTTCCAGTAGCAAAAACATCTCCTTTTATTTGTTGGACTTGTTGTTGACAACACCTAAAGTCTCCCTTTCGAGCTTTAAATTGCCAAAGTGTCTAGCACAGCCAGCAGATTGCTTCCTGGCCTGGTTTTCCACCCTGAAACTGACTGTCTGAACACTGAGAACACTGGGATTTCCTTCCCACCACCAAAGTTTTTCCTAAGCAGCCACTTAAAAACATGAGATAACAATTGACTGCAGTGCTGATTCACTGGCTTTTGCCTGGCTTCCTTGACTTCAGTACAGCTTCTCTTTTCAAATCTGACTTTATAGCCTTTTTATCTTCAGTCCTGCAAGCAAACAGGTGCTTTAAGTGCTCTGGAAACCTTGCAGATGTCTCCAATGTCAAACATAAGCTACTTACTTTTCCTTTCAAGATCAATGAGGAACATCAGTCATATTACCTCATATGCTACCCAACATCTCTCATCTGTTAGCAAGCCCTTGTCTCCTGCACCTGATCAGCCATCACCGTGATGTCCACTGTGGGCCAGCCGTGTTTTCAAAATGCAGCATTGCACCTTTGCCCAAGCCCCTGCACTTGTAATATGTGCTATAACGCCATCAAAATTTCCTCATAGTTTTCTGAAAACCCATCTTTCAGAAACCCCAGAGCAGACAAAGCCTTGCTTGCTGGAATGATGGCCTCCTTGATGACTGATTTTCCCTCTTCCAGTCCTCTGATATTTCTATCTGCCTGTTCTTGTCCATCGCTCCAAAGAGAGAACTCCATTGCCTCTCACTCCAGTCTCGAGGTGTACCACTAAGCAAGCAGCGGAATAAAAGGAGAAGCACAGCCAAGATTTCCTCTTTGTGTGACAGCATTTTGAAAGACTGACTGACCCCCACTCTTGTTTGGAAAGAAAGAGCAGAGGCAGCACAATCCAGAAGAAGTGTCAGGGCCATGAATCATGAGCTAAAGGAGATATTTTCTTGAGATCCATGTGAAGACATCTCTGTAATGCAGTGAAACAATAATTAAGGTGCAATCCTGACCTCAGTGGTTCCTAGTGGCTAACTTGGAGAGTCCCCAACCCAGAGTGCTGGCTGATGTTTACTGGAGTTGTCTTTCATTTTCAGCAAACAGGAAATTAGCATGCACAAGAAATTAAAATGGAACTTCAGGAAAAGTAACATCTTGAGAAAATGAAAATCAAATTCAGCAAATAGTTATCGGCAATGAAAAAGATAGAGAGGGCAATGTAAAAACTACAGATTTTTTTTTCTTTTTGACTTATTACTGTTTTATTTCAGCATTTCTAATATATTTCCTGGGCTTTTTTCCTGAAATTTTCATTTTTATTTTAAATGGCTAAACTTTTGATGGGCAAAAAAGGCACAAAGAATATGTATATTTAAGTAAATGTTGACATTTTATGTCTTTCATTTAGTCTCAAAGAGAAATGTTTCTCCATTCTCCAGTGGAGAAAGGAGATTTTTTTATTTAAGCCCTCCAAAGTTTCTGCTCTGATCTACTCAATTCCTTAGTTCAACTTCCCAAACCAAAAAATCCATTCCTGATCCAGCTTTATGGTTAGTCCAAATCTGAGGGATCTAACTCTTCCTACCCAGTCTAGTGGTCCTTTGCAACTAATGGTTTAGCTCAGATGGTTTAGCCTTCTCCATCTGTGCTGAGCACAATTGTAATTTAGAATAGACATTATGAGCTCAACCTAACTTGTGAGAAAGTTTAGCCGTATACTTTAATCGATGGGATTGGTATAGGGGGATGGATTTTAACAAGGCATAAGATTCATGCACAGATAAAAATAGACTCCCAGGAAAAAAATACGAAAATACGAGAGACTATTAAACTTGTGATGAAAGATCCAGGAGCAAGACACATGGTAAGTGATTCATCCTACAGCTAAGGAGCATACTTTTTGTCTGGCACTGATTATCTCTGTATCTCTTGGGATGCAGAGCTTGTACCAAAAAAAGTGAGGACTTTTTCACTTTCAAAAGATACTCCTCCATAATACTTGAGAACTACCTAAGAAGTATTTATGTATATTTTAATTGTTCAAAAAATTTTTAATGCCTAAGAACCTGTAAACATTTTAGAAAGCAAATCAAGAAATGGAAATCCATTTTAAAGAACTGCCTCTCAAGAAACTGCCAGGAAAACAGGTATATTAGAGTAAAAGTTATTTTATTTTATTTTATTAGGCTAAAGAGAAAGGAGAGATCAAATAAAAACATGGAGTGTAGAAAAGTGGAGTCACTTATTGGTCTTTCTGGTTTACCATCAGTTTTATCCTCATTAAATAGGATGCTGAAGGTGAAGTATATCTTAGAATGCTATTTACTCAGAAAAGAAATGCTCTCTGACTGGAAATGAGAGTACTGCCATAGAAAGAAGGACAGGAGTGGAATATCAAATGTTCCATTAGACCAAAAAGATAAAGATATATCTATGCTCAGCTACAGTTGGAGATGTAAAAATGCGGTTCCCTTAAATAAGTAAAACATGGAAACGACAAGCATGGAAAAAAGATCTTACAAAAAAATATGCTGCATTTCCTGGCTACTCCAAGCATCCCAAAATTACAAAAGCAGTGACAGCCCTTATGACAAATAAAGATTTGCTAGATTTTTTCATTATAAGATGTGATTCTGCCTTATTTTTTGAAGATACCTTACAATAAGTATTGAAGTCCTTCTAAAGGGTGGGAGCCCAAAAGCAGGGAGGGAGTTAGCTGCATGCCTGATGACAGGCATGGTGGAGTGTCGGAGAACGTGAGCCACCATGCTGTGCACAGCTTCTCAGTGGTCCAGGGACACCAGGGTATTGCCCACTACGCACCAGAAATTAAGCATCTGAGAGTCACATGAGGATGGTGGGAGTCACACCAATAATTAGTATAGTGATCTTCTGTGACTGAAGATGCAGCAAAGGAGGAACATTCCCAACGTGACATAAAAGTAATTTGTGGAGCAAACAGGTCTTACCTAGCTCTCTATAAGGCAGAAGGAAGAAGAATGAAAATTAATTTCCTTTCAAACTAACACTCACAAAAAATGGCTATTCTCTGCTTGAGCGATTTCTTTTTTCCCAACTTTTTTGTATTGCAGGTAAGTATTATTAAGTATGGCAGGGATCTGCCATTGATCTTCTTCGCAAGCCCCAGTCACTTGCAATCTGCCAAGGCAATTCACTTCACCCATCAGCCTTTATAGAACCTCTTTTCCTGAGAGTCCTCTGAAAGAGAGCTGTGAGGTGGATGGTTCTTTCTGTTGTCAGCATCAGAATGCACTTGTTTGTTCCTGGGAAAGACTGGCCAAGTGGGTGGTGGTGTGTATCAATTGACATGGCAGCCTAGCCAACCCTGAAGAAAACAAAAGCGAATACTAACCATCAGCTGGGTGGTCACCAGTGACAGAAAAATTCATGGCATTCACAGTCTGCTCCCTGCACTCATCCAAGGAGCATTTGGGAAAGAGAAGTGGACAGTAGACAGCACAAAATGCCATGGGGGCACAGTCCACAGTTTTCATAGCCACCATCTGCAAGCCTACTCAGTCTTGGGCAGGGAGCAGATACTGGGCACTGAGAAACCCTGGGCATATAGCAGATGGATAGGTTGACTGCACAGCTCATGTGCATTTGGTATCACCATAAGACAGGAGAGGACCAAGGTGCGCACTCTTGGTCAGGAAGGCTGTCTCTAATTGCATCTTTATAACGGTTGCTATTTATGTGTGATTTTGTTTGCATGCCTCCCAGGGTGTGCAGCTGTAACAACTAGACCATATTCCTCATCTAGGCCTGGACTCTAAACCAACTCACCAGAGAGAAACATCTTCCTAATGAAGTCATGCATAATAAATAAAAAGGCCAGACAGGTTTCATGCCTACTATTTGATTGACATAAAGAACAACGATTACATTTCTAGTTCATGGTGTAAAGGTCTATTCCAGATACTAACATAAACCCTCTTAGAGATCAGGAACAAAAATTTCTCCTGGATGTAGAAGGCAGAATTTTCATTCCAATTTTTTGCAGTAAAAATTCAAGTGAGGATATGATATTGCATTTATACACTATAAGGTATCACGTGTTATATTATCTATGACATGAAAACTCCAAATTGTGAGTGTATGATTGATATAACCATTAGCAGAGTTGCAATTAGAAGAAATTTTAAAAACCTTCACAACCAACAAAAGTTGAAAAAAGCCTGATAGTCCCCATGTGTAAAATATTCCATGTGTGACAGCATGAAAGAAAGCCCTAGCCATCAAGCAGGCAGAATTGCAGTATCTAGAAAGAGGCTTGTATCATATCTCAGATAACTCCTCAGGGCTTACCTAAGTTACACTCAGAGCTGTTCTTCCTTGAAGCAATACAAGAGAGCAAAAGTAAGGGACAAATTCACCCACCTCTCCTCTTTCCTTGCTTTTTATTTCTTAGAAAACAGTGCACATTCTTACAAACAGAAAGCTTTTCACGTCAAGAAAAGGGCAATAACCCTGGGAAAAGAATTGACAGTGCATTTTCTAAGACACGTAGCTATAAGATCTCACTGGCGAGTTGAGGAAGAACAAAAGTTAACCTGGGAAATCAATGACGCTGGAAAATGGTAGGATTCTGAGCATCTCAGAGTTTAGAACAGCGGTCTCCTGAGTTACTTCCGTGAGGTTCTGCCCTTCAATATAAAATTTGTAAATACTACCTGTGCTCTCTGAATCAATAAAGATTCATGCGGAAAGAGATATTGCTTTCTGCAAAAGAAAAACATGCAGTAGGCAAAATGAGAGAAAAGATGGTCCATTCTATTCTACTTTAATTATTTTATCAAAATAGTCATATCCTTGAAAGCTGGTCCTGCTCCATGCACATATTTATTGACTTTTCAGAAAATATATTAAGTAATTTGTGCAACCAAATGAAAATGGCATACAGTTATATTAAAAACTTGTATGAATTGGAAATATATTTGGATAGGAGTAAAGCTATACGTACAGAAACTACACCTGGAAACTATCTATCAGCTTGTAGTTTTACTTCATTTGAGCAATGACCCCTGTTGTTTCTAGCAGGGGTTTCCTTTGTCTGGACTTAAAATAAATCAGGAAGGAGACCTGCTTTGGTCCTTAGAAGGTACACCTGAATCTGACAATTATATTTATGTGATACGATACTGCTGCAGTGGAGCAGCATCACTGCGGTAAGTATACTTTGAGTCTGTACCCACAGTTCAAGTCAGATGTTGAAGTAGTAGATATCTGTGGGTACCTACCACAACTGACTTATCAAAAGACATCATAAAAGATTAGAGGTCCTTAACAAATTTTGAGATGTTCTTGAATTCACCTGAATTGCCTGAAGTATTAAAAAAAAAAAGAAAGAAACAACCCCAAAACTTAAACCTCAAAAATTCTGTAATTAAGATGGGATTTTCCAGGGTACAGAAGTGATGCCTTACTGAAAGCGCTAATTCAATAACTCGTAGGAAGTCTAGCAGCAAATTGGAGGAAGACAAGATATTGGCAGATGTAATATCCCTGATTGTGGTAACTTTTATGTTTTTATATGTGCTATCATCCACAGTTCTCTTCAGATGGAATGCAACAGCAAACCTTTAAAGTACCCATTGGGAAATGTAAACTAATTTTAAAAAAAGAAAACAGAATTTAATATCAGTCCTTGATGCTTACTGCTTAGGGTCTTTGAAAATTATAAGAGCATTAAATTTTGGTCTAGTGTTATTAAACTAATATTTCATTTTTATTTTACGGTCCATGTTTTAGAAAATCTTTATGAATTCTCAACAGTTTTTCAAAGGCTGGTTACTTAGCAGGGTAGATCATACTGCCTCATTATGGCAAAAAATGGACAATTTTTGGTGAAATATTGCTGACAGGAGTTTTGTGTGTATTATTAGGAAACTGAAACTGAAGGAGATACTGTTTTTTATGTCTTCCTCGAAATATTTCTTCATTGCTGCCACTGATGGGCTTTGAGTTGCACAACTAATTAGTTGTACTAAAGCATTCTGCTGTAAGGGTTACTTCACCTTCTCTCCTTATTTGTCATCCACCTGTTACAGCTTGTGTTTTCAAACTGTGAATGCTCTGGGACACAGGCTGGCACACACCGTATGTTTACGCAGCATCTACTACAATGAGGCCCCAACCTGGTTGAGGATCACCTGTGCCAACATTCATTTGAATAATTATAAACCCTAGGCCTGTGAGAGTTCTTTGAAAAACAAAAATGCACTGGAGCAAAAGATGTAAATATTTTCCTCTGCTTCATTGATGGGATCTATTTAGTCAAACGTTGCATAAATTAGCATAGGCACTATAACTTATAAGACAGATGCTTTTGCAAGAAATCAGACCATTGGGTTAGATCATGAAATTCCTTTCTTGGGGGAAATCCCAAAGATTTTATAATTACTTGTGCTTCAAGAGAAAAAAAAAATTAATATTTCTGGATATTATTCTTCAGGTGGGATTTGAATAAAAGATGTTATTTTGGAATACCAAAAATATTTTTAATTATCTCAAATGTCAGCATGCATCTTAAACACATATTATGTTATTTAACATAAAATGTTACTATATGGAAAAGTTAATTTAACACACTTTCACTAAATCAAGCAGCTATAAACATAGAGTTCCTTGCTTTTCTAGGAAAAAATAATTGTAAACAGTCCTGTCATTAAATGTTTTGACATTTGCAAATTTCATTTCTGATTAAGTAGTGTCAAAATCTGAAGGCAGAGACAGAAATCAGATATATCTCTCCTGATTTAATGACTCAGTGAAAATAATCTAGGTGGTCCAAGGGGGATGCAAATTGCAGCAAATGGTTGAACTTTAAGATCTAAAATCGAGTATTAACTTTCTACCTTTTCTTTTAGAAGAAAAATCTTGCCATCGATCTGAAAAGGTACTAGAAAGATGGGAAAAGGTTGTGTAAAGCACCACTGTATTTTCCCTCACTGTGATGCTGATGTGTTTTTATTACGTTTTGATTCCTGGCGATATACATTTCATCTATAATTTTGTGTTAAACCACAGCTCCCCAAGCTGCAGGTTTTGTAAGACTGGGGTTTGGGTTTTTTTATTTGTGAGCATTCTTACATTGTGAGAGTTGGAGTTTCTTAAGCATTACTTTAACTTGCATAAGCTTTGGTTATCAAAGTGCTATAGGGCAGCTGAAAACTAAGAAGCATGAGTTTTCAATCTCCCGTTTTCAAATCCCTCTTCATATTCTTGTCCCATCTCAATAATACCCATGCAGCATGAGGAAGTAGTGTATGTATAAAAACAACATGGGCTGTGGGGCTCCCCATGAAAAGAAATTATCAGAGGCTTACTGCTAGCTTGGTCAAATGACACAAAGCATCTGAAATGATCCGTGTTAGTAAGAACTGCACCTGAAGATATGAGTGCAAAAAGACAAGGGAATTCACCAGCTAATATGCCCATGGCTGAGGTAAGTCACCTCTCCTGTACAGACAAGGCTAGATCCTTAGGCCAGTAGCTATCTCTGCCAACCCCCTACATCAGAGGGCTGTGGAGGTAAAGTGTGTGTGGACTCCACTCAAATCTTGCTGCTCTTCCTCCTATGTGTATACACCCATGCTAGGTGTAACCTAGGATATTATATTATGCCTCCCTGGCAATTTGGCTAAATTTGTGCCTCCTCTCTTGTGGAGAGACTCTTGTGGGAATACAAGTGCATGGGTACTACAAGGAGCAGTATTGTTCATCCCCTCCTATTTCTGCTCAGAAGCAGAGAACAGATTACCAGTGTTCTTATCAGATGAGTTCTAATAAGAAAATAGACACAGATTGTTTCATAATTCCTTTGTCCAACATGGAAGATGTTCAAAGTTGATAGTGTGATGACCAAGATCCTTGCCTATTAGATCCTTGCCTTAAATGATTTCAGAACAAGAACAGTACAATAAACTAAAAACAAACAAAAAACCAAACAAAAAACAACCCAGCCCTGAGCAGACAAATGGTAAAAGACCTGCTATAACAGAAAGTCTGGAAATGTGAAAGACTGCTGGAGAAAATCTAAACAGCTTTTCACACTAAATCTGAAAACACAAGGTGTCAATGAAAAGATAGGTAGACAGAAAATCTGAGCTACCAATCTGGAGTGAATCTGAGGCAAAATAGAGATCCTGGAAGATCCAGGATTAACCCTTAAGAAAGCAATTATAGCTTGCAGAGTAAATTAAGTTACCCAATGATGAATAAAGTTTGCAGAATGTGAAACAGTTCTCTGAGGTAGACATATGAGCCAGCTATGAAAACAAAAAGACATCATAGGCAGAAAGACCAATGAAAAGCCAAGCCAAAATCCTCCAACAACAACAAATGGAGCTGACACAGTGTGGCAAACCTCGAGCCAAGACAATACCGAATGTTGGCAAGAGAGGCACACTCTGTACTGAAGTACTTACCTGAGTTTACAAGTTCTGGCTTCACACTTAAAGCATGGACACAGAGGATGACCAGAGTTGTGGATAATTTTGCAGTCAAAAGCTAAGGATTATAAAACTGAAAACTAACGGGACGTGAACGCTGAGTCCACAAGCAAAGTGGAAATGTAGCACTGGAGGAAAAGCCATATGCATGAAGGGTAAAAGGTTGAAACTCAGAGAGTAAAATAAATAGTAAATGCAAAGAAGAAAATGGAGGGGAATGTACCCAACACCCACCTATGATTGTAACAGGCCCTTTGGCTCCTCCATTGTGAACTTTGAGTAGAAGTATGACAATTTAAATAACCTGAAATGTTTGAGAAAGTCTTGCAGGAATCAGGACTATGCTCAGCTGAAGACCAAGTACACGTGGAAAAAGTTAGAAAGATCTGTAGCCTATGGCCGGAGTTGAAAAAGGAGACAGCTAGTCTCACTGGGAGCTGTACAGTAGGAAAAAAAATGGTCAGCTTTGGTCTATTGGCAATATATATGGAACCTCACCTATGTATAGAACTAACATAAGTACAAATAAATCTGTGAAAAGGAAACACTTTTATTACCTACCAGAAGATAAATCCTTGGAAGAATGGCACAAAGCCCAGCTAGTAGGTTTTGCCAGACCTGTGCTGGGCCAATGTGACTGTCTCTGCATTGTCCTCCAGCATGGAGCACGGAGGAGTCTGGTGACACCAGGCTGGCTCCAGACCCAGTCCTCTGGGTCCCACAGCTTGGCAGCAAGGAAGAACTGAGGAAGAACCACTGTGTTCCAGCCAAGGTCATTAGAACTCATCCAGTATTGTCTGGGTTTCTTCTTTTAAACAGTCTCCTAGCCAGTTTCCACGCATAAGTTAGGTGTGTGGAAAAGTATTTTTTTTATTTAGGAAAGCTTTTCTTAGGTATATCTTATCTTTCAGCCAAAAAGGGGAAGTATCAAAGTCATCTTTTACTTGCACAGTAAACATACCTCTAGCACGTGTGCTGTACAATAGATATGCTCACGGTGAGACCATCTGATTTACTGGGGTAGATATCAGACAGCCAGGTAGGTTTGACACATTTTGACACAAACAATGCAAGATTGTCTAGACAAAGATGTTATCTCTGGCTCAAAACCAGTGTTTGCCTGCAGATCCTTGAGGTGCAGTAGAATAGTCTGGTCCTACATCAATGTACGCTTGTGTCTAAACATGAGCCAACAGTGTGTGCTGGAATAGTGGAATTCATTGACAAAAACACAGCCAGCTGATCAAGGAAAGTGATTATTCAACTTCATCTGGTACTCATTAGACCACATCTTGAATACTGCTCCCAGTTTTGGTTCCCAGTACAGGAAAGATGTTAATAAACTGGAGTGAGTTCAGTGGAGGCCACCAGAATGGTGGGGGCTGAAGCACTTGCCCTGTTAGCAGAAGCTATAGAGCTCTTCCAACCTGAAGACAAGATGGTTTTGGGGGCACGTTACAGCAGCCTGCCCATATCTATAGTGAATTTAGCCAGAATACAAATCCTTGTTATGGAGGTGTGTGGTAGACGGATGAGTGTCAACAGTCCAGACTAAAAGAGGGGAGGTTCCAACTGGGTCCAAGGAAACAAATTGTCCAGTGCTTTCCATGAGGGCAGGCTGCCCAGAAAGTTGTGGAGTTTTTGCCATGGAGGTTTTAAAGATGTGACTCAACAAAGCCCTGAGCAACCTAGTCTAAATGCTGAATTCACTACTAACTCTGAGCAGGATGTTAGAGCAGATGACAACCTGAGGTCTCTTCCAGCCTGGAAGACCCCATGGAAGGCCATCTTCCAAATTCTCACATGCTCAGCACTGGGTTATGCCAGCCACTGAATATTTCCCTTTTTCTTTAGGAAGATCTGAGTGCACAATAAGTCCATGAAGAGTGTTGCAAATTATAATGCGGAAAAATACAACAGTTCCAATCCCAAAATGCTAATGGTGAATGGGATTAATAACAGAATGTCTTGACTGATAACAGGAAGACTTAAGATTGAGACTTTTAGAAATTTTCCAGTTCTTTTGACAGTCAGATCACATTTTGTTTAGGAACCAGTGTCGATTTAAAATTCTAACGGGAATAGTTCAGGTCTTAAAATCTGGGCCTGAAGTTAACACAGCCATATTTTCATAGAATCATAGAATGATTTGGGTTGGAAGGGACCTTAAAGATCATCTAGTTCTGACCTTCCTGCTATGGGAAGGGGACACCTCCCACTAGACCAGCTTACTCAAAGCCTCATCCAGCCTGGCCTTGAACACCACCAGGGATGGGGCATCCACAACTTCTCTGGACAACCTGTTCCAGTGCCTCACCACCCTCACAGTAAAGAATTTCTTCCTGATATCCAATCTAAATCTACCCTCTTTCAGTTTGAGGCCATTACCCCGTGTACTGTCATTACACTCCCTGATCAAGAGTCCCTCCCCATCCTTCTTGTAGGCCCCCTTTAGGTACTGGAAGGCCGCTGTAAGGTCTCCTTGGAGCCTTCCCTTCTCCAGGCTGAACAACCCCAACTCTCTCAGCCTGTCTTCATAGAAGAGGTTCTCCAGCCACCTGATCATCTTCGTGGCCCTCCACTGCACCTGTTCCAACAGGTCTATGTCCTTCTTGTGTTGAGGACTCCAGAGCTGGACGCAGTACTCCAGGTGGGGTCTCACCAGAGTGGAGTAGAGAGGGATAATCACCTCTCTCAACCTGCTGACCATGCTTTTTTTGTTGCAGTCCCGGATATGGTTGCCTTTTTGGGCTGCAAGGGCACATTGCTGGGTCATGTTGAGCTTCTCATCATCCAACACACCCAAGTCCATCTCCTCAGGGGTCCTCTCATATTTTCATTTTAAATCATGCATTTTCCTGTATTCTCAAATGTTTAATAATAAATGATGGAGAAAGCTGCAGGCCAGCTTAATTAGCCTTTTTGAGTATGTGTGTGTGGATGAGCATTACTGAATGGTCTATTACTGCCTTATTAAGCCTACAACACACTTCTTTACATTGATTCAGTACCATGCAGGTGTTCCAAGTTCAGCTATTCAAACTTATGATAGACATCTAAATCACATGCAAATCTGAGGACCAAAGTTAAATGCTTAATTTCCTTATGTAATCCATGAATAAAAGTAGATAGTTCCATGAAAGGCAATCAGAACATCATTAGCTCATCTATATTAACTTGTATATCCTGTTAACTACCTCCTTGCTGGCATTTGTCATAACCCAGTTCAGAGGACAACTCGTGTTACAGCTCGACATGGTAGCAAGTGCCCCAATTAGAACAGGTCAGGAATTTTCCAATTAAATGGAACAGGCATGAGAGGCTTTGCTGGAAAAGTGCCATATACTTGATGAAATCATCAGGCTTAATACTCTTTTTTCCCACTGAAATAAAGCAGGAAGCACTTCCGCATAGAGGATCGGTACACTGCAAACCTAATGAAGAGACAAAAGTCATGACTATTGGCAAGGTGATTACAGGGACTACGTTACTGGAGGACAGACCTCTGCTAGCAGGTTATATATCCATAGCTTGCATTTCACCCAGAAATCATAAAGATAGAGTGTGTACATTTTCCACAAACTCTGGAGGTGGGTTTCATCTCAAGTATCTTTAGACACCTATAACATGTATGGATATATCAGAGCTGCTCTGTTAGGCACCCTTTATTGTCAGCAGGGAGAGGCAGGTACCAAGAAAAATGATTCATCTGACCTGTCTTAGAGATCTGCTGAATGACGAGATGACTCATACTTCAGCAAATTGTATTTCTCTCCATTCATAAGAAAAGAAGTTTAGACAAGTAATTCAGATGCAAGTAAATCCCACCAAAGAAAACACCACTGATCCATAAGTCTGGAACCAACAGAAGCCTTCTAATAAAAGGGGCAAACAGCCTCATTTCTACACAAGAGCCAGATTTGGAGTATACCTGCTTCAGAGATTATTAAAACAAAAACAAAAAACGCGGTATCGCAGTACTATGATCAAAACCACAAGTCATACATTTGAAAATCAAACTTTTCTACATGTTGAAGGTCATCCTGCATTGGTAAAGCTACAGGAAATGAGAAAGATCATTTCTTTTTCAGAATCTTTATATAACTGAACAATGTTATATTAGCTTTATATTCCTGAGCCTTTATTGGGCCATCAACCATTGCAGCCCCTCTGAGTAGTATGACCTTTCCATTAACATGCAAAAGCCTAGCTTGAGCCAAGTAGACAAAAAGAAAGAATACTTCTTTGGAGCTCTCCTTGCTTCTCTCTGAGATGGTAAAGTTTCTCCAAATCTGAAATTTAAAGAGTACCATGCTAAGCAGCAAAGAGTTCACAGCCAGTTCACCAGTTCACAGCCAGTCTTTCTATTCCTGCTATTTCATCATTATAGATAATTATATTTCCTAGAGCCTTTCTTGAGGAGTCATGCGAGTTGGTGAAAATCCGTCTTGCTCTCTGCCTCCTTTTCTTTTTTTTCTTTTTTTTTTTTTTGCAAATGAAAAACTTTGTTTTGTCTCTGATGGCTGTAGAAGAAAGGTAAACTTGATTGGGAGAAAGTGCTCAGCCACAATTGAAAGAAATATGCCCAGAAGTCCCATAGCTCCCTTGGCTGCCTGTAAGGCTGCCAGACTCTCTCCCAGCACCAGAGCTCAGCAGCACGGATTGCCTAAGCCCTCCGTCCTCCTCCCTTAGCACTCAGCTCAGCTGCAAGATTAATTCCAGCTGCACAGATTGATCCTTGGGGTCATGGCAGCCTCAGCCCCACGAAATGATGAAGGAATGGACATGAAAGGAGTAGGCGGAGGCTGCAGGGGGAAATGCACAAACTCCAAAAGAAAAGAGAAGACAAAATAGTAGGGATGGGCGATCTGACAGAATAACATTGCGGTCACTGAACCGAAACATGACAAAGTACGCGCAGAAAGCTGGGGAGGAAAGAAGACATTTGCCCTGGCTGCCTCTGCTTAAAGAAAACGGTAGGAATGCAGAGTCCTGGGTGCAACAGAGGGAGCGCAACAGCCACATGGAGAGGTCACTGCCTTCCCCATAGCTGAGGAGAGTAACCGGAGAGCACGGACTTTCAGTAAAAGGGAGGTCAAAGCTCCTAGCAGGTTCAGCCTTCCAAAAGTTGATGCCAGTGATGATGAACAGTCAGCAAACTGAAATTGCAGGCCAGCCTAGAAAAACAGCAGGAAGTTTATCAATAATTTCTTCTGGGTCTTCTTAATAAAGAGAAATTAAGCTTTTTTCTAGTACCATAGTCACAGAAGAATGATGAAGAGTTTCCTCTAGAAGATCAAGTAAGGGAGAAAAATCTGCCATTCTGGTCTCAGAAATTATCACGTGGGTATCAAAATAGCAATGCAAGCACCGCCAAAGATAATTACCCTTTTTGACCTGAGTGGTTAATTGACATATTGAGGCTGTGGTCACACATCCTGATCTGGCTGCAGCAGAGCCAAGTGAAGAAGCTGCCAGCCCCAGCTTGTTCCCAGCTGTCTGCCACCACCACTTTGCTGGAGGTTACTGACTTGTGGACCTGCTGGCATAATTATTCAGACAAGCACTCTCTGCTTCAATAAAAACAAACCAGATGAGATGAAATGCCATAAATATTATGCCCTCTCTGGGATGGACTTTTGCAATTCAGTTAGCTCCTGAGGTGATCACCTGAGCAGTCACACCAGCAGAGCTGGGGGTCTCAAATCTTGGTGAACCCTGGTCAAGAACTCTTACTCTATGGAGAATGGAGACCAATCTTTTCCTCCTCATGCTGTTGGATTCAAACACCTCCAAGCCTCTTCCCTGACAACACTCTCCCTACAAACTCTGTCTCTAGGGTTTTCCCAGGTCATATTAAAAATCTTCTTCTGACTTTCTGCTGCCTTGGCTGTCAGCTTCTCTGGTGTTTCTGCGCTCTCCAGCTTGCCCCCTCCCTGGCAGCTTGTCCCACAATGCCTGTCCTCCAGCAGAGCCCTCTTCCCATGTAATTCAGATCCCTGCAGCTGCCGTGTGCTTTGAGTCATATCTCCTGGCACTTTCGTTGCCTGGTTAGTGAAGGAGCTTAACTCCTTTATGGCAGGGTAGCAAAGTGCATGGGTTCTTCAGGGAAAGAGTAAATTAGCTGCTCCTTGCTCTGCATTGAAACTAGGCACAGAGAATTACCACGAAGCAGAAATTTAAGTAGCTCTCTGCTCCAGGAGATACAGTGGGCTGGGTTTTGGGAAGGTACAGAGACTCAAGGAAATATGCATGGGGCATTCCTGTGTTTGAGAAATTTTTCCCATCCTTCACTGTGGTCTCATCCCCCAGCCACTGATAGCTGGCCTGAAGGAAAACAGATTATTTTTGCTCTATGGTCTGAACTGTCCTATCCTTGCATTTAAAGTAAGCCTCGTAGCTTAAAGGCAGCTTCTGTCAAGCCTGCTGGCACCCAACAACCTGAGCCCACCGGTGTGGGACCAGCCTGAACTGGGTTCTCCCCAACTCCCAGCACTGCAGTATCTACTTTTAATGTAAGTCACTGGCTCGTGATTTCACTTTCAAATGAGATACACAGTATAATTAGAAGTGACAGCAAGAGGTATATGTTCTCACAGAGAGATTAAATATTACAGCTGATTTCTCCCCAAAATCTTCCAATACTGGTGTTTGCTGGGTTGCTTGGTATGGTTTAACTGCAAAAACCCATACAAACCGCATAATGAACTCACAAACTTGTAAATGAGGCAGAAGTAATCAATAACTCTGTTTTCCTCTCATTTTCTGCCATGTCTGTATCTCCTGGCCTCAGTCCATGTTTGGTGTGAGAGGCTCCACAATCCGTCATAAGGGTCCATGGCCAGAAAGCACTGGTCCTGTCATGACTGAATCTTCTGCTGTGAGATTTCTTGCCCAGTTTCTCCACTTCATATAGAGACTGAGCTGTTATCTGAACTTTCGGGTTTTCTCAGAACTGAATGAATTTTCTCAGACTTCTGCAGTGCAGTCAACATTATTCTTTGTCATTGTCTAATCCCTCTTTGCTGAATGCAGCCCTTTAAAGCTGTTCACCTCTACTTCCCATTTGGTTTTATAAAGCCTATTTTCTTGAAAGATTTCCTCGTACTGACAGTATATAGCATTTTCTCTGTGAGATCTTTTTCGTTCTGACCTGAAAACTTAATGCTCATCTCTCTGTTTTTTAATCTTTCAAACTGTATCAATGCAACATTCTCCCTTGCTTTCCTCCGGAATTTTTGTAACTATTTGACTTTGATCTTTCTGTGATTGTTATAAGATCAGGGCCAGGAAAATGTCAAACAACGTACAGTAGTTCGGTGTTTTGAAACAGACCTAAATTAGAACTGTACTTTTAAATATACAAATTGTGTGAGTTTCAGTGACGCTCAATGAGTTTTATTTCTATATTTACTTACTTTTTGTTTTATTCCAGTAATCAGCTCATGAAAAATTTCACTGAGCACAAATCAATAACTAAACTTGTTATCAGTCAGGTGTAAAAATACAAAAATCAATAAAATCGCTTTCTTGCTATCCTTCTCTCTTAAAAGCACAGAGGGAATAAAAACAGTGGAAAATATAACAAATGACTTAGAATGTACTGGGAGAGAGGGAGCCAGTGCATGACTGTTTCTTTTCTTGCCCTAAAAGCCTTTCTTCTTCCAACTTCTACTATTCCAACTCAACTACAAAGGTAACTTGTCCCTCTAGGGTTGCCCCTAAATTACGGGAAATGTGTAGCCACTTGCAACTAGCAGTAAGGGTGCAAGTGTTTCTTCTAGAGAAATTCTATTTCCATTGGGGTGAAAAGGTTCATGGTGCTTTTCAATCTAAAAAGGAGTACTTCAGAAAAAGGACAGCTGAACCTGGACTGAACAAGCTGGTGACTGTGAGTGGGCACTCACCTGAGTAAAGTGTCTCCCTTACTGGGCTCAGCCTTAGCAACTGATTATTAGAGGGAGTCTGCAAAAATATATCCATGCCTGATGAAGTCTGGGAACAGCATGCTCAGTCCATCAGCACGCACGTTGTCCTCGGGTAGTTACCTATGGGATGGAGGAGTCTCTGTAGCCCCACACTCCCAACGGCGTTGCTAGTATTAGAGTTTCTAGTGTCCCTCAGTCACAAGAAGTAGCCTGGTAGGAGTCAGCATCAGGGTTTATAGAGCACTTGGCCACTGGCCAAGCCTACTATTTGGTTCTTTCCTGCTAGGTAAAATCCTCCTCCCACCTTCCACCCATCCTCGGCTTGGAATGATATCACCATTGCAAGGTTCACATGAATTAGTTTGCTTTTGTAACACACCTGGTTTTCCTTCCAATACTCACCATCCTTCACTGAAATATTTCTGGCATGGATCTTCGCTGGCATTAACCTGACAACAAGAAATTCAGATAAGCACACAATGACTTGGCATGCTTTAGATCAACCTGACTTTCAACCTCTAAATTCAGGTAGATGTCCCCACCTACTTTGTGAATCGCTTCTGGGGACATTAATCTTTTGAACACAACCGCAGTGCATAAGCATTAAGCACATCTGCGCTGACATGGTCTTGTGTTTGCTTAGCTCACCCTCTTAAGTGTTCACAGTGCCTGCTCTGCAAATTATGCACATGACTAAATACCAGTCTACCAAGGCAGGATGGCTCCATGCTTTGAAAAATCCCAGGCTGCTGTCTTGCAGGAGCCAGTAAGCTTGATGCACATGTATCTTTTCCTAATTCTACCTGTCTGCTGGGCTCACAGCTGCCTTGGACAAGAGTAAGGCAGAATGAAAGCAAAAGAAGCAGAGCTTCTGCTAAACTTCTAGCAGCTTGTAATGCATCTCCTCAAATCAGTACTGGATATATGTTGAACAGGGCACATAAACATTACTACACATTGAACACCTTAACTGCCATGCAGCATCTTCTGTATAGAGTACATATTATGGATGAGAAATATAGCATTTAATAAAAGCTCTGTATATGATTTATATGATCTCTGGCAGGTACCTTTCACACCAGAATTTAAGTTGTTGTTACAGATCTTAACACGGAAATACAAAGTAATACCATGTTAGTGTCAAAATCTCAACAAGATTAAAAAAACCCACATTTATATTTTGATTATGTTATTTCATGCATTAAATCATTAGTATAAGTTCTTACATTATTTTATTTTGCATTAAATCACTTCTGATACTAAGACATTTTTTCTCTATTATTTGCTTGTACTGTTTTTTTCTTCATTTCAGACTCATCCTAAAAATGGAATTTCTTTCACTGCAGGGTTTTAGAAACAGGTTAGACAAATGTCTGTTAAAAACTTGCTAAGGTAGAAGTGATCCAATCTGTTCTCCTGAGAGATGCAACAGAGAAGTGACTGCGACCATAAGAAAAGTTTCATCCACGCTTTACTGCTGCAAATTTCTGTATCACCTCACCTCTCCCACTGCATCGCTGCTCCTCTCCTCTGCTTTTATCCTGCCATAGGTTTGCTGCCACTCACTCCTTGGCCCCTACCCAGTTACTACCACTGATAACACCAACTTTCTAACAAGTGCTGGGACTCCTGCTTCCTTGCCCAAAGTCTAGATCCCTGTTGCTACCACCTGCTCCTTTGACTTGCCCCCTCTCCACGCTCTCCCTCATCAGCTTGTTTCCACAGGCACAGCAAGGTCCCAAGTTAAGAATCCTGCACTGACTGCAGCCTGAGCTACCTGTGCAGGCATGAGCTGTGGTCCAGCAACGCCAATTAGTCAGCACTTCCAGCTTAGTGCCTCCTCCTAGGTAGGAAATGCAGGAATTGCGAGCAGGTGGATGATCCCTTTTCCTTCCATGGCTACAGAGTGCTGTATGTGATAGGTGAGGTTAAGCGTTTATGAACTCAACATGGCATTCCTAGTTCAGCAGCATTCAGTGTAGTTTTCTCCTATTCTGTATGTTCTATATACGGAATAGGATATAGGTATAGAATCATAGAACGTGTTGGGTTGAAAAGGACCTTTAAAGGTCACCTAATCCAACCCCCCTGCAGTACACAGGGACATCTTTAACTATAGGTTATATGTATATATGCATATACATACCCATTCCATAGGAAGTGTCTCTTGGAAAGATATAGGACAAGAGCAGCACACAGCTTCCCAAAGCTTACCAGGTCAAATTACTTTTTAATTCTCGTTTCGTCATCTCACACTTTTGTGTGAGATATTACATTTTTTTCTGAGCTCCCAGTGTCATGTGATAAAAATTAAAAAATAAATAAATAAAAATACTCCCAATTGAAGTGAAAATTCACTTTGAAGGCTCAAAATCTTGAAGATGGATTACAAGAAATATTGTTTTATTATTGCAAAGGTTCACTATTTTTAAGGCAACCACAGAGCTCTTGGCAGGCCCAACATGAACAATTTTGGAGGGTTCAGGTTTGGCAGAATTGTAATTCCTCTTTTTACACTGAACTGAGGGACTGGCACCCATAAAACTCTTCACAACCCAAGGAAAGTGAACCATTCTGTAGAAGTGACAACCATAGTAGCTAGCATGACCATTTTTCCTGGTGCTTTTATCTTCCTGAGAAGCTCATCATTCTCATCTAGAGAACAGTGATAACGCCTCCTTCGTATGCTGCCTTCATGCCTTCACCCCAGTTGGCTGGAATTGGAATTTGACTATATGCTTACATGCAGGAGACTTCTAGCTCAAGGACCAATCGCAGGACAAATAATAGATACTAAAGTCAAAATAGTTCTTTATGATCAAATGTGATATTGACTTTTAAGTTTTATATGACTGATTTAACTTAAGAAAATAAATCATATCCTGGTCTTCATACGGGAAGGGGTAAAGGACCATTAATCTGCTATCCCTTATGCATTATGTCATTTGATTGCATTGCGTCTCTATCAGAGCAATAGACTGCATATCCAGCATCCAAGATTAGATCATTTTTCACTTAGAAACTGAAAGTTTAGAAGGATATGCATGACAAAATTATACTTCTCAGCAGGCACTTTTCATATACAGAAGCTATAATCCTGATTATTTCAGTACAACTGAGTGCATTATTTACTGACTGTTGAAAATTCTAGAGGATAAAGAGATGATAGGGAAATTGCCATGGTAAATTATGACATGCCTTTAACCAAGGACTCATACCTCCTCTTCTGCTCCCAAGAGAATGTAAAAGATGCAAAACCTATTTTTCAATGTAATGTAATGTAGTGAAATGCAATGTTTCCTCTATTTAGGGGAGCCAGTAGCTGGAAAATCAGTGCAGAACCACCTGATTCCTCACTATAATTTAGTTGGCAGCGGTGTGCAGAGCTCCATGAGAGTAAGATTTGTTTGGGCTAGTGACACGAAAGGGATTCAGCAAGTGGGTTCATACACAGCATGAATCCACAGGCGAGAACACACTTGTAGGGGAGAAACCAAAACAATAAACCTCACCCATTATCTGTGTAGTGTGACTAACAGCAACAGCCCTCAGGTAAACAACATTTGCACAATGCAAAAGGAACTCGCATATAACAACTGTTTTTTCTATGCACGAAGTCAATCTGTTTAGCCTTTCTTAATCTCCCAAGAGTGCTGGGAGGAGGGGTTGTACATCATGAACTCACTCAGTGATTGGTACACAGGCTAAAAGGAGACTATGCTGAGAGATATTGGATGGTTTGGTTGTACACTGTCATGTGTCCCATTCAGTTTCAGCGATGATCTGGCACAAACTTGGGGTGAATTGGCTGAGCAGAGGCTTCAAGTTTCGATCATATATACCTTAATATCATGGGACAGTGGAGAGTGTCTTATAATAATTCTGCATGACTGTGGAGAATTTGTGCCCTTATAAAAAAGTTGGGCACTCTTTCTCAAATAAAAAAACAAACAAATCATGTGTAATGTAACTATTGAAAGAAAGGTTATTACTAATAAAAATAAAATTACTAAGGCCATGTGAGCCAACATGGGAACAAATGCATACCCATATGGAAAGTCAGCACCAGAGCTGAAAGCTTATGAAAACACCTGCATCTAAATTTTGACCTTAGACTTTTCTCCTTGTTATATTTCCCCAGGCTTAGCCAAAATCTGCAAATAAACAATCCAATCAAACTGCAGGACGTCTCCAGGAATTCACTGTGTCCATCTGTTTGTGAATCAGTCACAGGCAGAATCAAGTAAACAATAAATACATGAAGATACAAATAATAAGACTTTACTGGAGGGGAAAAAAAAATGCATAACGTCTCATGCCAGGAATGTGGCGTGTGTTCTAAAAACCAGCAGTATTTTTTACATTTATTCTGAGAGAAGGAAAAAAGGCAGCAGCTCAGCAGGCTTTCTGTGATTTCTTAACAGACACTTCATAATTTATTTTTTATTCCCTTTATATTTCTTCCATAGAGTAGAATTTATGTAACTGTTCTTTATGTTATCATAATTTCCTCCTAGCTTGAATGTTTGTAGTGAAAGGGGTCCCACTGAGTTTCAAAGAAGATTCTTAATTCTGTCTGAAAAGTTGTTAGCTATTACTATTAAAAGAAACATTTATGAGGAGAAACTGAAAGATTTTGAGGGGATTTTTAGGGTGAAGAGGAAAAGACTAAAGAAAGACAATCTACAATTATGTTAAATAGTTGCTACAGTGAAGACATATTTTTATCTCAGTATTGGGGATGTTACAAGAAAAAGCTTAAATTGAAGCAAAGGGGAAAAATTGTTTATCTATTTGTTCACATTATGAATTTAACAGCAGACAGGGTATCATTGCTGCTTTCTCTATGTGGCTACTTTTATCCTGCTGTTCCAGCCATTCTCAGGAAGGGGCCTTTTTCTGCAGTTCACCTACTGCCAGGTTGCTCCTTCTTCCCTATGCATGCTCAGAGATGTTCTTCATTTCCCGAGCAGCCCCAGCTATTCATGCTATTCAAAGGCAGCTCAGCAGTATAGACAAAGTAAAATGTTTTATCATAGATGAGGGCAAAGCAGCTAAAGTAGAAGGCAGTACAATTCAATATTTTGATGGTCCTGAGAATGGAAGGTGCTTTTGGGAAGGAATGGTGAAAAGGAATTTTTGATGGGGAAGTTTTTTGGTGGGGAAAGGAAGTCTGGAGACTTAAGCAATAGACACAATTAAGGAAGACAAAGGTCATTCCCCGGCCTTCAGAAAAATATTGTGGGAGGCGATTGGGAGGTTTTCTTCTCTGAGATGCTGTTAGTGAAGACATCTTCCTCTCCTCATCCCCTTAGTCCTTCAGTATCACCTGTATAGACCTAAATTTCCTAGCACTGCAGGGACTCCCCATTCCCAGCCTAGTCTCCCTTGAGGGTTCCTTCAGCCATCCTATCCTTTCAAGTGTTCTCTTTCCTCAGTTTCCTTACTTCTTCCACTTCCCATGCTGCTTAAAGAAGGTTTCCTCTCCTCTGAGAAATCTGTTTTCCTGTATCATCCACCCATACCACCACACGACTTCAGACTGGGAGGAAGTGGGCCATTTCCAAATGTGAGGCTGGGACACAATCTTCAACTTTACCATTCCAATTCCTTCTAAGTACTTTGAAGTTTTCCAAGCAATACCTACTGTCCTGCGCATCCTGATCCCAACCTCAGCTTTAGCAACAGAAGGCTCTGAATACACAATGTGAGGACTGACTGTTCGGTTTAAGAAAACAAGGTCTAGAAGAAACTAGCATAAGGTATAAGCTAAATTCATTCAAAATTGCACTCAAAGACCAGTCAACAAATTTGTATCATTACCTAACTGGAAAAAATGTATTGGATAGGTCTCTAAAGGGTCTAGTCTAAGCATACCTCCATGTCACAGCCATGTCTGCCTTGGAAGAAAGAGTAACAAGAGTGATTGTCACCTTTGCAAGCAATCTCTTCCAAGTGAGGAGTGGTTACAAACATTTCAAAGAATTAAAAAAATAGAGAAATTATCTAAAATAAATAGCAGCTCAATAGCCTTATGTAGGAACGGTTGACTGCATGAGTATACCCATGTATATACCCTCAGCAAGTTTGCCAATGACACCAAGCTGTGTGGAGTGATTGACCCCACCTGGAGTATTGGATCCAGCTCTGGGGGCCCCAACATAAGAGGGACATGGACCCGTTGGATTGAGCCCAGATGAAGGCCACAAAGATGATCAGAGGGCTGAAGCACCTCTCTTACGAAGACAGGCTGAGAGAGCTGGGGTTGTTCAGCCTGAAGAAGAGAAGGCTCCGGGGGGATCTTAGAGCAGCCTTCCAGTACTTAAAGGGGGCCTACAGGAAAGATGGGGAGGAACTCTTTTATTAGGGATTGTAGCGATAGGATGAGGGGTAGTGATTTTAAACTGAAAGAGGGTAGATTTAGGTTAGATATCAGGAAGAAATTCTTTACTGTGAGGGTGGTGAGAAACTGGAACAGGTTGTCCAGAGAAGTTGTGGATGCCCCATCCCTGGAAGTGTTCAGGGCCAGGCTGGATGGGGCTTTGAGTAACTTGGTGTAATGGAAGGTGTCCCTGCCCATGGCAGAGGGGTTGGAACTAGATGATTTTTAAGGTCCCTTCCAATACTAACCATTCTATGATTCTATGATTTTAGGTACTGTATATGAGTAAAGAAACAATAAAGTGAGCAGAATAGGTGTGAAAGACTATTTATTTTTTTTTCTTTATACCACTGTGGATAGTATAAAAAAAGTCCCCAAAGTGAAGCAAAAGAAATTCAGGAAAATATTTGCCAATGCCAACTGTAGTTAGGCACTGGAATGGGTACTTGGGGAGTGCAGAAACTCTCCATCACTGGAGGTGTTTAGCCACTGTTTCCCCCTGTTGGCCAGAAGAAGGACAAGATAACCTCTCAATGTCCCTTCCAGTCCTCATGTCCATCATGATATAATCACAGTACTAGCAGAAAGCACAGCTTGCTGCTACTTGTGAAATGCATCTGTATTTCATACAGGAGTACAGACCAAGAGCAGCAGTTTTTAATTTAAATGCTAGAGTTTCAATTTCATATTCTTATCAGAAATACACAGTCAAGACAGAGACCGTGCAATCTAGAGACAAATTATCTTCAACAACCTGCAGACCATGATAATATAAATGGTTTTATTTATCTGAACAGTAATATAACATCCTTAATTAAAAACACTCAAACCCTTTCAATATTTTTTTTTTGTTTATCATAAACAAATTTGGCCTGTTTTAAGCTAGCAGCCTCCATGAGCAAATCTCAGACATGATTTGCCAGTCAGTGTGGTCCAGGGACCATTCCCAATGAACAGTTGTCAGACATGACCCATGCCAGTGGATCTCAGTGCCCAGTAAATTAAATTTGTCTGTTAGCATTCCTGTATAAATGTCACCTATGTCTTGGCATAGTCGTTGGCTTGGGTTTCAGATGATGTCTGTACGTATAAATATAAAAAATCAAGATCGAACAAAACAAAATATACAATGTAAAAGAAGAGTTAGGTGTTGAGTTTCACTACAGCAGCAAGTACAATAATCTCCAAATAATCTGCCTCACCATTTCTCCTACTGCGGTTCAAAAGAAAATCTTCACAGTTTTGTTTATTTTTTAAATCCCATAAAGCCCACTCTTATGAAGTGCTTGCACTCTCATGAAGAGATAATGAACAAGTAGTCACAAGAAAACTTCCTTGTTTTGCCTTCAGATTGGAATGTTTTGGCCATGCATACATAACAGCTTTAAGCAACATTATTCAGCAATTTACTTAACAACTATTTTTAGAAAGACACATCAACAAAGGCACCCACTGAAAGTACAAACAATAAATATGAAGAAGTGCATTTCAATACCCAGGTTCATGAAAGAAATGTCAGCCCTCATGAGACAGCTAAATATACCGTAGTCTTCAGGAATACTGCCCACAGCACAGTACAGAAGCTGGTGGACCCAGGACTCATCTGAGGGTCAGCTGCAATAAACCAGAGCAATTATCCACAACATGCAAAAGCATCCATGAAGAGCTTAGGCTGTGAAAGGTATTTTCCTTGGGGGAAAAACCTATACATTGAAAGCTGCACTCCATATAAAATCACTGTTCTACACTTCATAATACAAGAAAAAGAAAAAGAAGAAAAAAAAAAAGGAGTGTTATTTCATGACATTAAAACTAACAAAGGGCTATTTGATGGCATTGAAAGGTAATAAATTCGAAACTGGAGAGAGGAAAAGCTCTCTCACAGTCTGTGATCAGGCACAGGAGGTGCCTCAGCAGGTCACTCAAGCTGTAAGCCTATCCAGACTCAAGAGGAAAGGTGACATTCAAATAACCTTGGAAGTTCTTATTGTCATACTCTATTAACAAAATATTAGTATCAAACCACCTGCCTTGAGGTTTACATACATCTCTGTCTAGTCAAGCTCAGGGCAAAACTTAATTCTGCAGGGCAAATTAGCCCATGTCTAGGTACTGCCTTGTTCTTATATTTTCTTCTGAAATGTTCATTCCTGGCTGCCATCATGATGATGGACCATACAGAGGTTTCTCCAATCCAGCACATAAAAGCTTAATTTCTTCTGTCAGGAAACATAAGTCCTGTCACAAGTAAAACAGTCGATACATACTATTAGGAACAAGAAATTTGTGACATAGAAAGAAAATCTTCTAAATATGCTTTATATCTGTACTTCAGGTATATATAATTAATTATTCTGTTAGACACAGCAGATACAAATGCTACCTTTCACGCTGATAGATATAATTTTTTTTCTGATTAAATAACCTGTCTGCCTATAATTAATTTTGAAATATAAGCAAACATTCAAAGTAAATGACAGAAACCTGCACATTTCTAGGACACCCATCATCATGGGTTTTGTTGGCTGTAGACAAGACTATCCATGGAAATGCGAATATCATATTATCCATAACCTGCCTTGATTACCATTACCAAGCATCTTGCAAATTTTCAGCATAAAATGCCACTGTGTAGCTTTGGAGAAGGATAAAACCTTTTTGTGACTCCTCCTCCCACAGTGTATGAAAAACTCCCAATTCTTAGCAGGAGGAAGGTAAAGGATTACATGCCACCATTACATAGGAGTGAAATATTTATTCTAAGGATTTATTTTGTTGATGAGAATTTGTGTTTAAAGTGCTTGGAAAACAGAATGGGGGTCTGGTCTCCTGATCTTACAAATGAAAAAACAAACAGGAAAATGCATCCAATCGCATCCAATGAGCACAGCTGGAACTTGACCTAACATTCAAGGGACAAAGTCTTGCAGTTTAAATGAAAGTCTGGCAAACCTGTACCTCTTATGGTAACCTGAAATACTAATCAGCAAGTCTAGTGATTAAACTTTGATTTCAGCTCCTCCACCTGTACCCTGATTCCTCCTGCATTCTCAACCATCAGGCTCCCTTACAGGTGTATGAGTGATTCCAGTGTACAATAAATTACCTTGTTCCCTAAAACACAGATTCTTGGGTTACTTTTCAGGTATGAATGTCTTCTCTGGTCCATTCCTAGGCTTTCTCACTAAGAGAACTAGTTGAGTCACACCAAATTTGAACCTACCATCAAGTTAGCATGTATGTAGTAAAGACAATGAGTGAAATAGGACCCTAGATGAAGGCAGAAAGCAAGCCACTTGACAATATAGTTGAAGTGATAGATGTGGGGATTTACTTTTCCAGCAAGTATATGTTCTCTTCGCAAAGTCTTGGATCTAGTTTAGTCACAAGAGCTGCGGTAAGCTTGCATTTCCCACTTCCTAACATTAAATTTTGAAATGCCATTGCTATTAGCCTAATTGTGTCCTAATAAAACTGAAAGAGGTCGGAGAAAATGGGGTTTGATTCTCCCATCATTCCAAAAGGGCTTTCAGTGAGACCTCAGCAGATCCCAGTACCCTGTTAAGACATGTAGCAACTTCTGCAAACTGCAGAGGATCTTAAAAGAGGGTGAAATAGTGTAGAATGAGAGAACGAAAAAAAGAACACTGGCCCAGCAGTGCCTGCCACAGCCCGCGGACAAACAGAATTTTGGAGGAACCACAAACATTATTCTGTGTTGTGGATTTTTCTCTTATCTTTTTAATCCCTCCCACCCCCCATTTTTTCCCCACACAAAACAGGACTTAGGAAAAGACAGGTCAGGGAAGCCTATTATTTGAGAAAATTTATCTTTTGGATAGAAAGGAAAGAAGAACATGCAAAACCCCACCATTTATTTATACCTTTGTAAGATCAGCCCTGAATGTATTGCCGCATTTCTCCTTTTTTTTTTTTT
>VYZM01006146.1:64343-126595 GCA_013398915.1 Dromas ardeola
CATTACAACACAATTCCTCTAATTGAGATACAGGTCAAAATAGTTTTATATCAGATGGGATCCTAAACCTAAATATGATTTTTAGATATTTTGTAGATATTCAGAAACATCAGAAATCATTCATTCGAACCTGATGCACAGCATTTAAATAAAAACACTCTAATAACTACTTGTGCTATCATAAAATAGGCTCAGTTTGCATACCTGAGAATACCAAAGGGCATAATCCATCAAAGGAGAATAATCCTCTGTTGTGCTATAAACACAAATCAAGGGAGTATAAAACCTATGTAATGTCACAGTTTTACATTAAAACATAAATGTTAGTACCAGGATAGATTTTGCTTTCAAGATACAGTTCTGTTTTGCATTGCCCCTGGGTGAGCTCATTACATGCCAGGTCGACTCTAGTTTGGTTTACGATGGATTTCAGCAAGCAGCTTTCTAACTGTATGAGGGTGATGATTTGTTCAGGTTGCTCTGGCATGAAATCTTTCAATGGTAGAAATTTCCCGGCCTGATAAAGACTGTAGACCTCCCCAGGAAAATTGTGTGCTTGCTCAGCCTGCGTGGCTTCCACTTGTAGCAAAATTTTCACAAAGCATAAAAACCTAGACACTGTGATGTGAATTACAATTTGGAACAGGAGAAAAGTGTATTGACCCAAATTGATTGAAGTTAGAGCCCCAAACTGAATCTCTTCTTTAGAATTTGAATTTGTAAAAGTTGTATCTTTGTATAAGTGAAGTATACTGTTACTACTTGTAACTGTATAGCACATAGTAATGCAGATGAATGAGGAAAGTGGAATATTGATATCAGTTTTGGTAGATTTGGGTTATGAGGTATTAAAGCTGGCTTTCACCCTCTTTTGGGAAGATCAAAGGTGTAGCAATAGCACAAAATTATTTATTAAGTATCCAAAGGATCTCTCAATGTGCTTGTGTTACAACCTGCACATCAGTTTTATCTCTTCAGATCATGATCCTCTACAATGTTGAAACACCCCTACACAGTCTTTTCCTTCTAAAGAAAATGACCAAGGTGGAAGATGAATGGTCTGATTTGCCCCAGTGAAATGTCCCTTCTGGGCTTATGTGGATGTCATCTTGGTACATAAAATCTTTTCCTACAGGTTGGCATCTGCAGAGGAGGAAGGACAGAAAAAAAGATGTGAGATGAGAACTGCTTAACTTTGCCCAATGTGAAGTCAATGGGACTTTGAAAATTCTGACCGAAAGTGATATATAATATGGTTAACAAGGAAATAAGAATTCTTCTACTTGAAAAACTTGGAGTTTTCTGCCTTTGTTATTGTTTCACCCTATGATTCTTCAGAGTAAGGGGGAAGGGCAAGGACAAAAGGAAAGGTAATGGGAGATGGAAAGAAAAAGATTAGGGAAAGAGAAGGCTGTTCTTGGGTAGCCAATAGTTCTTTCAAATTTTTGAAAGTCTCATCAAGTTTTTGATAGGTGTGTAAGGTAAGGGCCTGGCAGTCTGTTCTGGCCGAGGCCAAGGAAACCAACCCGAGAGACTGAAGAGAGGACATCTTATTGCATGCCCTTGTGGGAATGTGCCCTGTGACCAAGGCTGCTCACCTCCACCGGGGGGGAGGCCATAGCTCTCCATTTATGAGGGGGCTCTGACAGTGGTGGGGAGAAAGATTCTGGGCATGGACTTGGAGAAAGAGGTCTGCATCTTCACCAAGGCCTACCTCAGAAACGTTCAATGTAACAGGTACAGCTAATCACTCTTGGCAATGGCTGGGTGTTACAAGAGGGTGCAACAGGGGTGGCGATTACCAGTTACAGTGGATCTTCCCCTATAAATTTAGCCCTCTTCCACTGCTGGAAAACTCACATTTCTGGCATCTCTGGTACCAGTAGCTGAAAGTAAACAAGGAGCAAAAGCTGTTTAGCAGTTTTGAAAAAAGAGAAGGCTGAGGAAAACAAATGCCCAGCAGGTAGGAAAACAAATCCGTATTGATACTCAATAGTCATCCACTGAGAATGAATGCAGCATTCTAGAATTAGCAAAATAATCAAACAACGTTGAAGGGTAGCAGAGGGGCATCCAAGTGTGTGTGATTCACTTCCTACCAAATCAATTCATTTAGTTTAAATTTAAGCAATCTCCCAGTCATCACAGTTCACAGTATTTTGGGGTTGGGCTTTTTTGGCTCTTATGTAACCTGCACATGCAATGCAAAAATGCACTGTGATGTTTTACCTTGGCTTTTAAGGCAAAATTCATAAGTTTTCATAAATTCCTCTTAGACTAAAAATTTTTTTTAAGGTAATACGTAAACTGTTTTGTTCACCTTTAAATGGGGGGAGAGAAGGGATGTTGTCTGTCATTGATAGATGCATACATTTTGAAGAGGAAAGGGAACATCAAGAGTTAATGGGTGATAAAGCATACACAGCACAATGAAGGCCTGTTGTTACTTTTCAAATTAAACTCAATGGGAAACACATCAACAATTTTAAATGCCTTTAAACTCTGCTGCCCAGTGTTGTTTACCATCTCTACTAAGAGTTGTTCATATTTCTAATCTGAAGATTTTTCCACCAATTGGCTCTCATGTGATTCTCTCTTAGATGAAATAAACGCCTATTATTAGAAATTTCTTCTACAAGGTAAATACTAAAACATTAATCATGCAAGCATCCAACCTGCTCTTCAATGAACTAATCAGTTTGAATTTCTTTAGTTTTTCTAGGGAATATGTCTTTTCTGGACATGAAATCATTCCTGAGATACTTTTCCAAAGCCCATCACACTTACGAAAAATGTAGAGAGGCTATGACCAGCCATTACTCCAGAAGCAGCTGAACATCTTCTGCAGAGTTAAAATAATCTTTTCAATTCTAATTGACTTGTCTCTACTTCTGTGTGCAAAAATTTACATTTATCTTCTGGAATACCGCTTTGCCCTGGCAGAACATGGTCTCTACCGAACAGACTAATTTTTAGAACCACTGCAGACCACAATCTCATAAAAAGGACATCCTTTCTTTATTCCAAAGAGTTCACATTTGTCTTCACTGAAATTAGAGATGGTAGATCCTCAGAATTTCCGTGTATTGTTGCTATTACTTTGTTACACTGTTGCACTGTAAATTTGTGCTGTTTTACATTCATTTGTCCATAATAGAAGTGCATAAACTGTATCATGCCAAGTCATATTACAGTCTTATTCCATATAATGTAATGACATAACTATTGTAGGATACTATTTATAGACAATGCCTCAATATATCAAATTATTTCACTACAAGAAAACAGGACACTTTCATTTTTACAAATAAATAAAAGGTTAAACCTGTCGTTTTCAGGTAAATAAACCCTATTTTAACCTGTCCTGTGGACTACTAAGGCTTGAACACTGGAAGCTGAGTAATGGCATGAATTAACAGAAACTTTGTGATTCCTCAAGACTTGTTCTTGATTTTCTAAACTCCCAGTATAAGCCCTGGTACAGTAGACGGATCTCGGAATTGCTATACCTCCATACTGTTTTAGCTGAAAATTTCAAAGCATGTTAGGTACAAATTGTGGAATAATTACTAAATTGGCCAAAAATATAAAAGTACAGCATTGTTCGCACGTTAAGGAAAAGTATAAAATCAAGAGGCTTCTGAGGTAGAAAATAGCTGCAGCTGGCATGATAAGAATTCAACATCTGCGATTCCCTGTACAACGTTGCTTGCAAAGCTACACGGGGGATGGAACGGAATGTAATCTTCTGTGGCCTTGCTCTGTGCAAATATGGGGAGCAAGATGGTACTCTGAAACAATAAGCTGCCTAATTGCCAGTCTGAGCCAACATTTTGTCAAATTTTGATGAAAAGCTGTCCTTTGTGCGGGCTTTGCTCTTTATAATGTCATTATAATACCAAAACACACCTCCATCCTGAAGGCTACCCGCCTCCAAGGTGCGACCACTCCTCCTTGAGTCTGTTCCCTGAATTTTTTGCAAACTATACCTTTAAACGTGAAGCAAGAGAATTTTACACCAATCATAATAAAGGTATTTATGACTAGAGTCACTCGAACTCCACCTTGAAGGCAAAAAATAATATAAAAATAGCACAAGAAAGGGGGGATGTCAGGTAAGACACCATGGTGAACAAGTCAGGGAGAACTCCATCACAGACTGCCTTTGACTTCCGGGACCAGTCGACGGGCTGAGCCTTTCTTCCCCCCCCACATAGGGACGCCTTTGGGCAAGACTTAGACTACACCGAGCGCTTCTTCGGGAAACTTAGAAATTTCTCTAGAGAATCTCTTTCCTACATTTATAGCCAGGCTGTATCGTTTATAACTTTGTTGCACGTTTTGTATATGTAACAATACCTTCATTTGCACGTGCTTTGCAGACAGTGTATTTATCACTGGCAATCCTAAGAACCTTTATAGCTGCTGTTTGAATAAACTGCACTGTTTAAGTAGATAGTCGTTTTGATTTCTCACTGAAGATGACCAAAGACTCAAGAGTGGCCGTGCTAGTTCATGAGCACAACTAGACTGAAGGTGCGGTCCACTATTAGTGTATCCAAATCGTGATAGTTTAACACATGTTAAACGCGACTGGACTGATAGTGGCAAATTGGGCATCACTCAGAATTTAAACCTAGCCGCACCTAGCCTCCCACCTCGGTGAGGAGTGTTAGAACGCAAGGGGGTTTATTTTCTGCCAAAACCGCTTTGCCCCTTTCACGCAACACAAATACAGGACATAATTTACCCAGCTGTTTTGCTGTCTACGTTAGTGGAGGCTGAGATATTCATAGCACAGTAGAATAGGGTCTAGCGGATTTATGCCAACTTCATATTGCATCCTTCATGTTAGACTTACTCATGAGCAAAGTTAGGAAATTGCCTTCTCATGGAAAAGCAAAATGTTGCTTGCTCTGAAGAGCTAGAATTCTACCTGCTGGCAATTTTATTAGGATATTAGTAAACTCAAAACACACTGATGGATAAGAGATAGTATACCATTATGCATCTTTGCTAAGAACAGTCATGGCAAGTAGGAAATATGCGAACTGAGTCAATGCACCTGTTTTGAGGTTTATTACACTTAGCACATGGGAAAACAATAGAAAGTTCATAATAAACCAAGTACAAGCTTTATAATTTATTGTACTTTGCTGAAACTGAGACCAGCCAGAACTCCCTAGTCTTTTCTCACGGGCTGTAAAAGCTCAGGTCAGACGACAATGAGGAGAATAAAGGGCTGTGAAAATTCATATTAAAATACCAAAGGCAAAGCCAAAGGAAAAGATATAGTTAATTAACTATGGCATGATAAACTTGAAAAGACCCTTACAGTGTTGCACTCTAATAAGGCTGATGAGTATGCTATACCTACTCTGTACAATATTCTTGGAACAGAACAGGAACTTTTGAGTATGGTGTTAATTTTACTTAAAAATAGCCTTTTTTTTTTTTCATTTGGGCTAAAGCCAAATCTGTTCTTTATAAATGAAAGACTATTTGGTTTTGTTTTCATGACCTTAGTTCACTGTCCTGTACTTTCAAAGCTCAAACAGCTGAATCATCTAATGAATTAAACCATAAATATAATTGCATTTGTTTCCTCTTAAATCATGGGTTCATAGTTGCAATTCTATTAAAGTTTCTGTAAATTAAAAATTAAACAGTCTTTTAAAAATATTTTGATTTCTAAAGAAAATTCTGAAACAAATTCACATTTTCTGTTAAGAACAAAACATCACTTCCATGGGTTGTAAAGGTATGCTTTCCAAGAGAACACAGGAATTCAAAGATTTCAGGGAGTCCTTAGGTTAGGGAGAGCTGAAAGAGGTAAGGAAAGGTATTTGAAATTTGAGTGCTTTTATCAGTTCATCAGTTCAGCTCTAGAATGCAGACAAACAACAGCAAGCAGCTTCTCTCCAATTCATACAGTAAGTTATCCTTATTTTCAAAATAACTAAAGATTTCAAAAGAAGGTCATCTGTCACCCAGTTTGAGGTAAAATGTAAGGTTTCAAGTGAGATTATCCAAGGACCAAAAAACAAAAGAGGAAACTGAGGAAGGCTGGAGCAGAAAAAAAATTATGGCATTGAGGAAGAACTAGGAATAGATCAGAAGGGGGAGAGGGGCAAGCTCACACTGAGCTATGCAGAGGTAGAGGTGAGAGAAAGCAATCTTACTCAGCTTGGCAGATCCCAAATACCACTCCTACGGACACCACCTAAGCTAGACACACATTTTTCCTTTGTTAGGTCAATGCTTCTATGAGACAATGCCTTTGAGCTTTAATCAGGGTACTCTGGGTGACAACAAATGAGCAGGGGAGCTTTATCACACCAGGGGAGAATGAAGCTGTTGTGCACCTGTGACGTGAAAATGGACTTGACATAAGAATCCAACGCACCTTGGCACACATGCTTGCTTCTCTGTGCTTCCTCTCCCTCTCCACCAGCCTTTTGTTTTTAAACACACACACACACACACACACACACGCACGCGCACATGCGCACACACACACACACGCACACACAAATTGCGCAAAATTTACGCCACTATTAAAAAAAAGTTGTCCAGCCTATATCTAAAGCACAGTCCTCTGTTCTTCCAGTCTGAAACCCATTTTCTCTGTTTTCAGTAATGCTGAATACTTAGAGGTCTATTTACTTATGCAAGTGATGTAAGAGAGAACCTTTTTTGTTTACATCTTTCCTGCTATTTTTAGCCTACTGATAGTTGGAATTAACTGGATTTACTGTCCTTTGAAATGCTCGCATGTACCAAAATGTCCCAAATAAAAGGATATAAAATTAAAGTCTGGAAGTTCCATTGCCCTTTGCCTGTTAGTCATTCTGCACATGAATAATAACTTGTCTTTGCCCACCTTTCCAAAAACCAAGAATTGGAAAGGAACAGTGCATTTGCATCAGCTCCTTCTTGTAAAGTGTACTCTTACTGAGAAACTCCATATGGTGGAAAACAAAACGGGCACAATGAAAACCAGTGTTATGCAACATCTATTAAAAATCAGATGAGTCACCACACAGAAAGTTGCCAGGCCTGAAAGAAAGTAAAAGCCAGCTAGCCTCACTATAGCAAACTCCTGAGATCTGAAGGAAGGTTTATTATTTTGGAAAGACATTTCCAGAAATGGGCTTGGCATTTGACGAATCAGCATTATAAAGACAGACCAAATTTGACTTGAATATCATTTTGCAATACTTTTAGGGAGACAATTCATATTCAGAATCCCGTTGAAATGTTGAAACAGTAAGAACATAAAGAAGGAGAAATGTGTATTTAGATATTAAATACAGCATTCACTGAGAAAAGCAAGACAAACAGGATTACTGTCTTCAGGATCAGTCTTGTGTGGTATGTTAATTCTCACAGAACCAACTACCACTGAACTAAAGGATTTTTACTGCTGCAGTTATTATAAATGAGGAGTTGCTGTAAGTGAGTCGTCTTACATTGAAGCTAGGCTGCGCATCTAAAAACAGATTGAAAACATGCCCATCATTTCACAGAAACAGCTCTGCTTTACAAGAGAGGCTCATCTCTTTCTGAAATCCAGAGTTGTTTTTCTCTGGTTTTACCTTAAGCAGACCCAGAGGTGGAAACCTTCAGTATCCCCCTTAGTTGGTGCAAGGGGTTGTTCATCCTCCTCTTCTCTGGGGGCCAGGGGAGGGAAAGGAGGTAGGGCAGGAAAAAGCAAGAGGGCAAACAAACTCTTTCTGATGAGAAACACAGGGGTAAACTACAGAATGAAGGAGAGGTACCGTCTCTGGCCTTCCAAACTAAAGAAATTATTTCAGACACAGAGTATTGAGTTTCGGGGAACTCTTCAAATACTAATAAACTGTGCATAGCACATAATCACACATAGCACTAACTTTTTCTGGGCTTCTGCTAACTTCCTCAGACTTTGTAGTAGGCAGCAAAATACACACGCATTTGACTCAGAGCTTATCTATGCAGGAAAATGGACAACAATTCCAAGTGTCCACATGGAGAGCTATTCTGGAAAAGCTATTGTGGTTCCTGTCAATTTCCCCAGGCAAATAAAATCCTTTGACTGTTAATATTGATTTTGAACAGCAGCCGGTGAGAGTGCTATCAGAACAATACCATTAAATGGCAAATTAGGCTTTCTTCTCCTCCCCCTTACAAGCAAAATGAAAATGTCATATACAAGTGAAAACAGCGTGCATGTTATCTGTACAACTGCATTTTGCTGCATCGAGGAATACAGCCATGCCAGCAATGTTATGGATGGCTGAAACAGTTATATTCATGATGTTAGGATCCAGCACTCTGTTTCTCAGATCTTGATCACTCCTGGTTGTACAATACAAAATAAAAGGTCATCATGCCCAGTAATCCTTTTGACAAGTTGATAAAATTGAGCCTGTTATTAAAATGCCCGAAATTATAAAATACCTCTTTGAAAACACACTTACTGTAACTGATTGTCACCCAGGACTTTGTCAGTCAGTAAACTGTAGGATTTTCATTTCTTCTGCCACTCATCATTACCCTTTGTCACCTTATTTGTTCTAGCCAATTTAATTCATTGATGTTGGTTGCAAAGGCTATAAAACTGTATGTGATTCTTGGTGAGTCTGAGTCAGCCTCATACATGATAACTAGACTGTAGATCATTGGATTGTGAGATGCAAGTTACTCTGTCCTTTCAATGATGTTAGGCATGGATTTGAGAAGAAAGTTACCAGAAGACTTAAAAAAGAAATCTAAGTATGGACTTTTTGCTCCCTGAACTGCAAGAAAGCATGCTAATAATTTCTTTGATTTCTATTAAAAGGATGCGATAAAAAAGAAAAAAAGTTAATTCAAAAGAGTATAAACTTTTCAGTTCATTGGATATCCTCTTAAGACAAGAGCAAATCAGAACTTCTATAAAGGACTCACTATTATTTTAATATCTCCATTATAGCACTCACTAAACACCTGATATATCTATGGGAGACCCATTACAAGCCTGAAAACTGCTGAAATGACTGAGTTTTCAAAATTTTTCTTGGTATCTGAACCTCAGCCAAGGAACATTGTTCAGTTGAAGCTTGCCAAATTTTCAAGCAGACCAAGAACTGATTTCAAGTGGGCCCCGAAGCAAATGTCTTTGCACTTGAACCTCAAAGTTTCAAAGCAAAGTCATTAAAATGCTTATAGGGTTGCACAATGTAGAACTGCAGCTCTCCATCCCTTAGACTGCCTTTGGGGCAGGAGTAGGAGGCAACATTGTCCCTCAACTCCCACAAACAGTGAATCTGTGGCTTCATGTGTGACTGGAACCTGAGAGCTCAAGGCAAAGCATCAGGAAGCAGAAATCCCTCTTCCATATAAAGTGAAAGAAGGCGTCTGTATTAACTCCCCATTCAAATCACACAACCATGTCTTTCTGAGTCGTATTGTTAGACTCATAGAGATAATTCTGTTAGGCGGGATTGATGGATCACTTATTCCAGGTAACTTTATTATAAGCTACTGATTAATCAGTCTTAAAAACAGACAGTAGAAGGAACTGCTAAGTATATGTATTGGGATATCTTAATCTCTTATGAATAAAAATTTAAACCCAGAAGTAGTCAAAGGGGAAATAAGGAAGGAACATATGAAAAAGTACCTTCTGAGAAATAGGTCAAAGGCCAAACTATTTCTTAATTAAGCCTAACTCTGCTAAGACATGAGCAAGTGGTTCATTCAGCCAAAAGAAAAGCCGTCTGCACTATGCCAAAGCCATAATTTTTCACTCAACTTTGCAGACAATGTCTCCAAACTAACTCAATGAGTGAAATGCAGTACAGAAACAAGACAAAGCCAGAGCCATGACTGGAGTCCACCAGGTTCCGACTAGTGAAGAGACAATTAAATTTGCATGGTTACCATGGTATGTACCCCAAAGGAGTACACAGACCACAGCGCTGCGTCTGACAGGGGTCAGTAGGTAAGGGAAAATGCTAAAAGAGCATCTGAAGAGGATAAGCGCTGGGTGAAACACCCCTGAGTTATTCTCCCAGCTTCATGGAGTTCTAACTTCAGATGGATTTCTCTTCTGTTTATTTGCCCATTTTTTTCTTTGTCTTTCTGGTTTCTTCAGGCATGAAACATGTTGCGAAAAGTCTGAGAAAACACAGGACTGACAACAAACAGTAGTTAAGGAGGCTGAAGCTGTTTACCCTGCAAGCCAAAGGGGAATCCAGCACTCATTCAAACAAGACTTTGTTTCCTTGCCTTTTAACCTCTTCTCTTCATCTCTGGGCTTTTTCTCTTCTTTCTACCACTGTGTGGGGCCAGAAACATCCCCAGCTTTGTCCAAAGTTTAAAAAAGAGCCCCATTACTCTGCATCTGCTTGGGGACCAGTCACCCGCTAAGAGTCATTCATGTTGATTACAGCAGCTGGTTATCGCAAGACTACAAAGAGAGTTTTAAGGTTTTAAGCTTGTTTAATTCTACAGAACACTGAGGAAAGATGTGCTAGCAATCACAAAAAATGTAGAAGAGGTGTTACAGAGCAATAAGATGGTATGGTTAGTCTCCATGTTGCATAGGAATAAAAACACTGAGCTTAATTTACAGCATTACTGAGTGACAGGGAAAGCTCTGGAGTACAATGTCCTGGGAAGCTGTGAGGTCTGCATCACCCCCAGTCTTTAAGAATGCATTAAATGGACATTTGTCGTAAATAACCCAGGTACAGCTGATCCTGAGTTAGGACATGGGTTTGGACTAGCTGACTTCTTGCGCTCTGGAGATTTCTGTGATTCAGTGGTCTTCTGTCATGGTCGTCACAGCACTAAGCTTTGGTTTTGTTCAACACCTTTCTGAAATATGATTTAAAAAATAACTTGCTCTTGTGTGGTATCACAAGGAAGCTGGAATATTTCCTCTGTCTCATCCTTCTACAGCTTCAGACTCAGCTTCTTGAATATGTAAATTGCCCTTGCTCTAAATATAACTCTGAGAAGAAAAATCAAGCTATATAGTCGAAAAACGAATTGCAGACTGATTTACTGCAGGGCATTTCTTCTTCTCTGTATGAGGCCTGGGGCACATGTTTCCATCTCCTTTTCTCTTGCATTCTGAACCCTGGGTCTCTGGAACAAGCCATACATTTTCAGCCAGAGGTTTTCCTTCTCTCTCACCCATTTAAAATGTTTTCAGTACCATGAATTATTTATTAATTATTCACTAAAGGAAAAGCCATTTACACTGCATTCGCAAACATGACCAGCAAAAAGTAGAAAAAACCATACTTTTTAAATGGTTATTTATTCAGATAATAACTTCTGCGTGTCTCCAGTCAGGTATTCAAATAAAAACAAGCTACAATAATCACTCTTAAACCACTGGTGAAGGAATTCCTCTCTAATGATGCATAAGTTGAACGTGCTGATGGTCCTAAAAGCCTGCAATCACCTCTGCCTCGCTCGTGTGTTCTGTTCTCCAGCTGGACGGAGGCCAGATATAAATCTCTTGGCTCACATATGAAACAGACAGCTTCCAGTCTTCCTTTCTGTAGAGCCATTATTTGTGATTTACAAGTATTTGGGCAATTACTAGCACTTCATAAAACTACATGTAAGTCTCAAAAGCCACAGAAATCAATATAGCAACAAAAGAAAATCCTGAAATTGCAAAATTAATTATTTCCTCTTTTCTACTGATTAGGCTGCTGTTTGAAGAATGTCCGTCTTCTGTTGAAAAATATGCAGCACTACTACATACAATTTACACCCTGAAATTGTTTTTCTTAGACTACACAAGTGCTAAAAACCTTGCTTAACTTAATGAACAAAGTACAAATAACATTAAATATTCCATCAAAAATCAAGATAGTTCATTAACTGCAAATGAGTAGAAGAATGGACTGAACAATCAATGGCTGTTATTCACAATGAGTTTGAATGTCTGTAGTATTAAGTTAAGACGTCACGGTTACTAGCACCCAAAAAAATAAAAGGACGTTGCAATGCTGTAGCATTATTTCAGTTGTTCAGCAATTTGTGTATCATATTGCTATCCTTTTCACTGTATTTTCACTGTAGTGGTCCATCCAGGGTGCACAACTTCCATCATCTACACTCTGAATGAAGTAAATGGCCACTGACAAAGGACTACTGAGGCACACTATTGACATCAGAAGGGTTATTAGCTATACCCTGATTATTGCTTTGATTTGCCTATGGGGGAAGAAGATGATTTTTGCAGTTCAGCAGCGCAAAGGCAGTAGTTCCACACTATGAGCTGGCAGGGAGGGGAAAAAAAAAAAGCAAACTGAAAATCATTATTATTGTGCATAGGGTCCTATGCTACAATAACTATTTATTTCCTCCTTGGAGCCGGAGACAAGAATGGAGACAGTGCAATGAGACAGCACCGTGCTCACTGGCATAGTGGCCAGTGTATCTCTGCACTGACCCTCGTTCATCCCGTCTGTGAGTGGACGTATGCATATGGACCCAAAAGCTGCACAGAGCAGTTTCCCTAATTATCTCTTCTGGAGCATCGAAGTCAGCTTTATTAGTAACCGCTACACTATACAAAACTGATACCTTGACTGGGTCTAGGGTGGGAAAAGCATCCTAGACAGACAGGAGTCTGTTGCTCCAGCATCACAAATTCTTTGTTCCAGGGCTTTCATCAGAGCAATCAGTTTGGCATTACAACTCCTTGAGACACTTCAGACAAATGTACAGTAAGGTCAGTGTACCTACGTGTAAACATGTATTTTAAGATATGAATAAGGTGTTATTCAAATGCCTGTTTAACCTGAATTTGCATAAATAAAACTGCTACCAAAACATTTACATGAGCAATATCTGGGCTTACAAATCACCCTAAAGACACAAATATTTTTGGATCGGGCAGGAATTAATAAATATGTTGTCAAAGTACTTTTGCAATTTCCTGGGCTACTGTGATATAAATACAAACACACAAGACAGAATGAAGCCAGAGGAAACTCTGTGTTTACTTCAGCACATCGTATACTACCTAGAGCTACCTTTAACAGCTAAATGTTATCCACTGCAAAACACTGCTTTATTAAACAAAAACTAGCAGCATGCCACTAATGGCTACTACATAATTAACCTAGGCACATGGCCTAGAAGGTGTGTGGTCTTGGCTAGAACAATACATTGGCAATCTCACCAGCTGATCCTACGAGTATAATGGCATTTACAGTCAAGTAGAAAAAAGCACATGGAGAAAGTAGTACATTCCTGCTTCCAAAATTAGAGTTGAACTGCAAAGATTGTAGCCAAAGCTAATGAACAGCCCCTTCCGCCCAGAGGTTGTGCTGGTTTCAATCCATAAGCCAGAGGTATTTTAATTTCAAATTAATTTACAGCATTACTAAGATGAAGACATGTGGATTACAACTGTTGTCTACAGTTTAAAACCTCAATGTTCTCATCATGGGGGTTTAAAATTTATTTTTTGAACAGTGCTACTTTTCACTATAAAAATAACAATTGCCAGAAATAACATATTTTAACTAAGTGGCTTGAAATAGTGGCTTCCTGTATAGGAAACTGAAGGTTAGTTATAGCAGTATAATCATTATATTCCAGTCTTCTAGGCAGTAACTAGAGCACTATCTGTCTTATATAATGGAATATTTCTGACAGCTCCAGGAGAGATAATGGTAGTACTAGTCAGATAACATCAGAGTCATTTATCCAACATTATTTCATTCATCTTCCACTCCATCACTACAAATAGAGTGAGAAAATGTCTATGCTATATAAAGATTTCTAAAACAAGAAAAGCTGCTTACTGTATCTCCATTACTTGTGCAAAAATAAATCTCCTTGATTTATCATTTCAGCAATTTACCATGAATGACACGTCAAACTCTTTAAGTTCCTTTTAAAATTTGGCATCTCTTGTAGGCTATAGAGGGAAAAATGCCTGGGGACTCTGAAAGTTCAAATTCTTTTTATTAACTAAAGTCATGATTTAATATGTCTCAATTGAAAGGCAAGAGTCCAGCTGAAGAGATCAAAAGATCATCTTAATGGAGAAAACAAATCTATAGCATTGAATTACATTAGCAGCAAATGTGTTTCACAACTGAATTTAGGTGGGGATTTTCTTTGTTGCTTTTTTTTATTTATTTAAATGAAGCACTTTGCAAGTCTAATGGAGAAGATGGGCACTATGGGCAGCACCATTATGCTTTTCGGTGCAAAACTGCAAGGTTAGAGCTACAGAAGTGTTCCAGTATGATTTAAAAGGAATGTATTACCACTGGTGTACAATCTTTTAAATCCATGACGCCGGATATATTGGCACTACATCTCCACCATGATTGCATTCCTTTTCCAGACAGGTTTCTCCACATTGCTGTTCCTGAGAAAAGAGACATGTAGGAAAATGAAACATTTATGCTGCTAAAGATATCTTTTTCTAGCTGGAACCACTGGAGAGATTTCACATATTTTGGTTTCTCATTTTAAAAATGCCCAAGTCAATTACCAGCCTGCTATAGATAGTTTTCTCATGAGCATATAAAAATGTGCTGCCGAGAAGTGTAATGACGGCTCTGAGACAACAATATTTAGGGCTGAATTTGTGCACTGAATTATGATTAGAGTTGCTACTACTAGCTTTCATGACACTTAACAAGCATCTACACTCTATGAATATATATCACTGAGTCTAAGCTGTGTAATGGGATGCAGACAGCAAGGTAGATGGGTCCTTCAAGCAAAAGCACTAAGGTTCCTAGAGACAAGAGGAACAACACACAGCACATGGCTTTCCACAACTTGTCACAACTATTCCCTAGTGTTTACAAAATAGAGACTTGCTTTTGCTTAGTATTTGAATGTTCTCCGCAATTCAGAATCCAAAAGTCTCTTTCTTTTCAGCACCTGATCTTCAACTTCAGAAACAGTTACAGAAAGGCGAAGTACTTCAGGATAGTTCTGGCTATCCAAAGCAGCAGCTGAGCAAGAGCACTGTAAAAGTCACAAACATAGAAGCTCATAGTGTCTTCTCTGCCACTCTCTTAGAGTCCCACCGCTTTGGGACTCACTTATACAGATATGGCTCTAGAGTTTTTTTCCATTCTCATCAGACATTATTTGAGCAGGAGAATCCAGGGGTAAGACACTGATCAGTCCCTGTTCTTTTCAGATCAAAATGGAGGATGTTCTGATATGGACAGTGTCTGGGACAAGTTTTCACTTAGGTATATGATAACAGATAGTCCATTCACTCAGGTGTTTAATTTTAAAGAATTTTACAAATAGAAATGAATTTCCAGACTGTTAGGATCTAGGTAAGTGATTATTTTACAGTTGGCAGAAGTGATTGAAACATTAAAACTTCGAGCCAATAACTATCCAAATCCAGAAACTACAAATTCAAATCAGTTAGTGACTTGGAGCCTGTGCAGAAAAATCTTTTGTCCAGATAATGTGTTATTCATTCACCAGTACTGTCATATGGTTGCCAACAAGTCAATGCCATGAGTAACTGCAAAAAGGCAAGCTCATATACTGACTACATCCTAACAAGAAAAGATGCATGAGCTTGACTTAACATATTAAAACTCCAGTACAGGAAAAAGGTTCATTTTCAATACTGTCATGAAAAGGAGTGAGAGGACAAAACAGGCTTTTAAAGTCACTCATAAAATAAACATATATCCAGAAAGATTCAGTATAAGAAATCTGAATGTTTCTTTACTATAAAATATGTTCTTGTACGTTGCTGGGAGAGGTAATGTTCACAATGCAACTATCCCAGTGGCAGCAATAAATTTAATTAAATCAAGGGTGCTTAAAACTAATTAATAGTCAAACCCAGAGAAACTTGGAAGTACGTGCTGAGGGCTGCCAAACTCCAAATACATGGATGCATGCTATGTAAAATATGAGCAAATTATGGTTTACCAGTGCAAGACCTACTGAAAGCTGGGACTGCAAAATACAACTGCTCCTAAGAGTCAGGATATATGCAAGCCCTAAGGATATAAAGTTCATCACTACTGCTGATATAATACTTTTTAAGACTTAATTGCAATTAATAATTTTTGACAGAGTAGTAAACATAAACTGTGTAATTAGCTTGTTTCTTTCCAATTACAGTCTACTTACATAAATGCATTGTGGCTTACTCTGTGATTAAAAAGACACTAGTAAGTATTCAACAAAAGTAAACCATTATAATCCAATTTGCAACGAGGATTACTCTTTCTCAGTGTAAGGCTTAGATCTTGCATCACATCATCAGCTTTTTTATACGTTTTACCAATGACTAGAAGTTTACTTCCATTTCCGCACCTGAGCTGGCTGGTACAACTCCTTCACTAGCCATATGCAACATGGTACCTCTACTTTATTGTATTCCTGAGCCCTCCAAGTCTATTTCCTACAGTGTTGGACTTGGTGCCTGTATCTATCTCATTACTTACCCCACCTTATTGAGGACCCTGGGTGCAATGCCTTTTTCCTGAAACATTCCTATCTACAGATTCAGCTTGGTCTGAGCCACTACTGGTCTTTTCTGCAGAAGTCTGTGTGCATTTTTGTGCAATAATAAAGGCTTTTTAAAAAACATCATACTCCATTTTTGGTGGGTTGGTTGGTTGGTTGGTTGGTGTTTTTTTGAAAGAACTGAGTGTTAGAGGAAAAAGAGGTAAACAGTCTATGCACATACTGTCATTTTTGATGTTGACCTGAGTAGACCTTATTCATATAATCATAGAATCATTTAGGTTGGAAAAGACCTTTGAGATCATTGAGTCCAACTGTAAACCTAACACTGCCAAGTCCACCACTAACCTATGCCCCTAAACACCACATCTACGCGTCTTTTAAATACCTGCAAGGATGGTGACTCAACCACTTCCCTGGGCAGCCTGTTTCAACACTTGACAACCATTTTGGTGAAGATGTTTTTCCCAATATCTGTTTTCTTTCACTCTTCTGGTGCTTAAAGACTCAAGAAGAGTGTTAGAATTACTAGTTAATGAGAGATGCATATAGTCTCATTGGCATTTCTCTCTTATTGGTACTTAATGAGATTAGATGAGAAATAATTAGACAAAACAGCAGTGCAAAACCCACGAGGAATAATAAAACTGTAGGCATTTCACTAGAAATCTTAGAAATCCTCTATCAGTTCTGATTTAAGCTACCAAAACCAACATGCTTTATCAGAAAGAAGTCCAAATCCTTTTCTGTTTTGTTTTTTTTTTTTTTTTCCTTTTCCTAGTATGTGCTTGTAAAAAGTCAAAACTGGCAGTGCTTGTCATGTTGCAAACACAGCAATTAATATAAAATTATTTAGGGGTTAGCATTTGAGGAATTAATCTTACACGCTAGGTATTTTTTTTACTTGGAGCTCACGAGCGCTACTACAGATGCCGATAAGTCCATTCATGCACAGACTCTTCTCAGGAAACTGCAACAGGAATTACACCTAACCATCGAGAAAACAGATATAATGACATGTGGTCTAAGCAAAATGGTTTACTTATTCTTTTCAAGTAACCAGGCAAGGTCTGTCTGTGTTTTTCCCCAGTTTCCTAAAGCCTTTGTTCTGAAGAATATTTTAAATAATTGATAAATCCATCTGAATTTGCAAGCTGTTCATAGATGAATACAACACACAGCAAAATAAATTTAATGCATCTCCTCTTGTGAATTATTCATTCTACTTTAGAAAAATCTTTATTGAATTAAGAAAAATCAACGGTCTTTCAGTGTCTTAATTCAGATATGCATTATTGTAACATCAAAACTTTGCCCTCAGGATGTAGTTTAAACCAGGCTGGTTTAAAAAAAAAATAAACTAAAACCAGTATCAAACTGGCATTCCTGCTGTCATATGTGTGTATTTGGACAAACACGAATTCTGACGTCATCTTATTTGTAGTATTTCTAAAAAACATCAGTTGGTATTAATCAAAAAATGGTTAATTTATACAATCAGGTTGCAGCAGAAAAAAAGCAATGTCAGAGCCTAACTGAAACAGATAAAAATATTATGAATAGCATATTCATATGGCTGTTAACAGAAACTCTGCCTGAAATATACCATTATATGTTATATATACTCAAGGCTTGAACTATGTTGGACTTTGATTTGTACTATCTATTTCCAGCTGAACAAACACATTATTGTAAGGGCCGCCTGATTTTCAAGTTACACTGCCACTCAGCCTCAAAGGCAACCCAGAAGAAATGGGTTGCAATACAGAATTTAAATGCAGAACATGACCCAGCTCACTGCCTGAAATGAACACTGGAAGATGGTCCCATTCTGTATATTATCATTATGCAACTAAGGGCAATGGAAAGCAAGCTTTGGAGGGGCTTACAATGAGTATTATAGGTCTAAATAGGAAAAAAAAAAATAGATCCAGGACTTGATGTCTCCTAGTTACAATAGGTTTTAAGTTGAGGACCAGAGATGCCAGGAAACAAGGGGACATCATTGCCTTTTTCCAGAATGACTCAAAGAATTAGTTAAAACTGCTGGGAAACACATGCAAAAATTTCATTCACAGCATCACATTAACTTTACATGAAACATAAGGTAAGGAGAAATGGCAAGGGAAAAGTTAAAATATTTAGAGGATTGTAATAGGTTACTATTACTGAGAGAATTACTGTTACCAAGAGAAGCTAAGATGCAAATGTTACAGTTTGCAGTAGCTCAGCAGCAGCCATGAAGCTCCAAGCCCAGCTCTTGTAAAAGGGGCTGTTAATCTCAAATTGGATATCTTATTTAGCAGTCAGACAAGCACTGTGAGCATTGAGCGAGTGGCTAACATAAAGCAGGCTTAAGACATTTAGATCAAGATTCTCCACTGGTGTAATTCAATTGGAAGAGTTGATGGAACTACTGGGATCCGAATGAGCCAAGGAACTGCCTTCTGAGGCCACGCTTTGTCATATCTTTCTCCTGATTTACACATAACTGAGGGGAAAGCCCTATAATTCACAAATTTAGGCCTCTGAAACGAGGAGGACTGGATAAGTGTTCTTATAGAAAAAAATTCTGACTTGCTTGTGGATTACAAAACACAATTATTCTTCTAAGTTCCTATGTTTCAGTTACTTCTAAAGATATATCATAAATTTTCAGCTCTGGGCTGGTTCATTTTTTTAAGCAGGCAGACCAGAGAGTTTTTTCTTTTCTTGTTTTTTGTTTTCTAGAGAGTTACTCCAGTGATTTAAGACCTGCTATTCAAAGAGACAGAGACCTGTTTCTGACCTGCACATTGTGAGTAGCAGACCTACAATATATTCCTCACCAAACACACTTTGCAAAGCATTTTCTGATAATTTTTCTTCACAAGTTTTTCAACTGTGTGAACAAAGCAAGCAGCAAAATTGAGACAAAAGGTCAGTGATGAAAAAGTTTGGGATATCTTTATTTCCTTAGTTTGAAAAATTGCCTTCTTCCTCCAGCACCTCTTATCCAACAGCTCTTGAAACGAGTTGGATTTGTTTCCACAAAAGCAACCATAACCCTGGTACACTGAAGTGTGAGACGGTTCAAGATTTTACATACCAGTACTAATCCTGTAATATACTGCTGCAAAATGGATTATTGCCAATGAAGCTGGGATGATACCCCCAGATCTCAGAAATGAGCCTCAGTTTACTTGTCTTGAAAGGTTCAAATGAAAGGCTGAATCCATAGGATACGTGGGTCTGTGGGCTGTCCAGACTGTACAGAAGGCAGCATTCTCTGCTGGCTCACAGCTTTTCATCCCCAGTCACTGGATGGTTACTTATTTTCACCACAAGAGATTGATCATGAGAAACACCTGGCTGAAGTCTAGCCAAACTACAAAAAGCTCTTTTATCTGTGAAAAGTACAAGACTGTGTAAATAAAAGAATCTGGTGTCGCTGTTTTCATAAAAGAGGGAATAAGGATGATGTCGTCAGCACAACACGTGAACAGAGCAGTCAGCTTCTCAGAAATGTGAAGTGACAGTCAAGATAGCTCACAAGTATTTTATACATTTATTTTTGGAATAGTATATAATCATGCCTTGCCAGTATTCTGGCTAGGAAAGCAAAGTTATTCATTAAATATATACGTTCTGCAAACAAAATAAAATCGGCAGTGATATTTTAGCTAGTTGAAGAAACACAAAAATGTCAGTTGCCTGTCCCTCTTTTTAGCTGGAGCTTGTTTTTCTGCATTCATAATAATGATACTTAATACTCAAAAATGAACTATCCCTACTGTCATACGTAACGATTACACACCTATAATGGTTTTCCTTGGAGGCAGACTGATCTCAACACAATGTTTGTATTGAACAGCTAACGGTGGCAGCCCAGTGGCTGAGCACCTCTCTAATACAGAGAGGAGCAACAGCAGACCCCAGAGCTCCTCTTCCAGTCTTCAGGCAATTTCTGGAGTACCATAGCTGGAGGCAGCTGCCAGTTGAGTTAGTTTTCTAGGGTGACTCGCAGTTATGGCTTACCTCCCATTCAGTCCTACAACACTCCACCAGGCAGGCTGACCTGCCGTTTCCCTGCTATCCGCAGCTGCAAATCACTCCAGCTGCCACTGCCCTAGTATTAGGGCTTTACAATTGAAATTGGGAAGCAACACCATGTACAACTTGCCATGCAAACTTGCCCAGCATCCCCATTTTAATGAACAAGGGCCGACACACAGCCTCCAGTCTTCAGATAGCTATGTACTCATTAGACCCTGTGAGTGTCCAGACTTTTAATGTAAGTGAATCCATAGACACAGGATTTTATTCGGGGAGCTATCTTACTTTCTCCTTGTAGATCCTTAAAAATGTCATATGAATTGAATTGTGAGCAAATGCAACAAGCTACAAAACTCAGCTACCTCTTCCCTCAGGCCTTTCCCAAAGTTACTATTCCCCATAATGCCTCCTCTGATGTCTAAAAATCCAGAATGAAAAGAGGGAGGGTTAATCATTGCCTGAATTCATTGTAGGAAACAGTCACAGCAAGGACTGTTTGGCCCAATGAACTTGCCATTCATTCCTCTGAAATGTCACTAAACTTGGGCTGAGAATCCTGTTTCTATTTTTAAGAAATGCAGCTTGTGAGTGGGAGGCAGAAGAACCAGATACAAATAAGAAAAAGAACGCACAGGGCAGCATGTTATGCTGGTAACAGAAGAACAAAAACAGTTGGATTGAGAGGTTGTCTTGGTTTAACTCCTGACTCTCAAAACCCACTGATTCCATAGTGTGTCCACCCTCCTGTGGGCAGTCTTCACCCTCCCACCCACACCAGTTCTGGGAGTAAATTTTTCTCCTACATTTGAAAATGAAGCTCTTTTGATCAGAAATGGACAAGACACTCCTTATAACTTATGAACTTTCTCAGATGGTAGCACAGACATAGGGTCTAAATGTTGCAGCTGAGTCCTTCATTACAACCACACTGAATCCCAGTTCTGCTTCAAACTGACATGATTTCCCTGCACTTTTCACTAGTAGTTATTCACTCAGCATGGGTTGGGTAAGGCATAGATTAAACCAGTGGGTGCAGTTGTGCCCCCCCCAGTTGTCTCAGTCTGGCACCAGTCACAGCACTGAATCTGCAGCTATGTGTGTCCAACACAGTCCAGGGCACTGGTGAGGTCCCACAGCTACCAGGCCAGCTCCAGCATTGGAAGCAATACAGCATCATTAATATGCCATTATAACCAGATTGATAAGCAGAGATCTAGACACACTGGCCTAGACACAGACCCATAATATAGCTTTCTTGCTGCCAGCACCCAAAACATCATGACTACACTATGCAGTATTAGGCCTTGTAAGACCCTGGAGCAAGCTTAGGGCCTTTAAAGTGATGCCCTGTTGCCTTGCATCACTGATAAGTTCCACATCTGGATAACCAGAACAGTGAAACAAAATGGATCTTTTATGATTATTGTTGGTTTTTCTGCATATTTTCTTTCATTTCAGTACTACAACTAAATTAAACCTAGTACAGCTGCACATTTGCTTCAGTTGCATACGCAGATATACTGACACTGGTGAAAAAACAGAAGGTGCCTACGAATGCACAAACACACATGCACACATATACACAACCTTGGTAGAGTGCCAAAGTGCTCAACTGTGACTAACAGTAGCAGATCAGTCACATAAATAATAGCTAAGGCTACAACTCTGCCAGCTACCAGAAGACATGGTTCCTGTCCCCCCCAGACATACACCATGAACTCCTAGCTTCTTCCACATATTTCCTAGAAACTCACACGCATATGACGTCTTTAGGCAGTAACCATTGGTGTGGGGTCGAGGATGCTTCAAGTGCAATTGGCAAGCTGGAAGAGATGGGGACGTGCCTGGGCTCTTCGAGGGGCAGAGCTGGAGGCAGTTCGATCCAGCTCTGCAGAGATGGGTGTTAAAGCTTCCTCCGGCATGTTCTGCTCCCTGACACCCCCTACCCCACAGACATCCTAACCAAGCTCAGCTTGCCAGGCAGCCCTCCTCCTCCTCACACCTGCCTGCTCAGGCACCGTCCCAAGAACTGCTCTTGGTGGTGGGGGTGGTGGGAATTGTCAGTTTGGCAAAACAACCTTAACTATTTCTGCCCTTAATCCTTCTTTTCCTTGCTCCCTCTCTGTCTTTGCCTTCCTGATGAAAGGCAGCAGATATTACAGAAATCAGCATGGATGGCTTTACTTGCTGTCCAAAAGAGCTTAATTAACAAGAGACAGATGATTTCTGCATTGTCCAGAGGCCAAAACTATTTTGATTTGGAATCCAGCAAGTCTGAAGCCTCCAGGATTTGCCAGAAATGCCGAATGGCAAAATCAGCCTCCCCCCAAAACTCCTTTGCAGGCAGCAGTTCTGTAGATAACTGGTCAGGGTATATCTATTGTTTTCCTGGTTTAGATTTGGTTTTCATTTTTTCCTGCACTAAAGAGGCAGAAAATAGGCCTCTACAAAAGATTAAGAACTGAATATCTTCAGTGGTCCTGAAAACATTTCCCTATGATTTAACCTGCCAAAAGCTATCCTATACGGTGCAATTATAGCTAAACTAGAAGAAGAAGGGATCCTTCCTGGTGATAGATGTCAAGGGCAAAAATGAATCTTGCAGTCTCCTAATGAGACACAGAGAAAATGTTCAGCTGGACAGGGCAGTACACTTTTAAATAGATAGCCTGCTTGCTACATGTTGCACACTGCACTTAACTGAAAAAAAGCAGGTTTCCCCTTTCTTCTGATCAGTAAAATGCTAGAATTTCGTGTGACTTGACTTGTTCTCAGTCAGGCTTAAAAACCACACAGGCAATAATCAAAGGTGAAATTTAATAGCAATGATATCATCCAGATCAGAAATTATTCATCACTAGTCCCAACTGAAGTGTAAAGAAGAGACAGTGTCATGCATTCATGGCATGTCTAAACACCATCCCACTCTTCATGCACATCCACAAAGCCAGAGATGAATCTACTATTTGCCTTTAAATAGAACTTTAAATTATTTTTACCAGATAAAGGAACACCATTCTGAAAATGTGGTGTCTAGTTGAGACAACAATCTTTTACAGAAGATACAAGCGTATGAGCTAGGCACACTGGATATGTTTCTGTGCATAACACAGGAGGATCTTCACCCGGAGATCCTTGGGTTCTGGCACTGCACAGACAAGTAATGAGTTCCTTCTAAATCAAGCAGCATATTTTTTTTTCTTTGTTTATTTCCATATTCATTGCAGCATTTGCCTTAGGCTTATATAATAAGATTATAACTAGAAATACATCACAGCAAAGACCTCAAAATCTCTCTCTCAGCCCACCCTGAAACTGAGACAGCTTCATCAAACGTCAGGACTCTCACTGCACTGAACACCAGGAGCAGAGAGCAATCAATCAAACACGCAGGAGCACAGGCAGCACACTGATTACCATAACTTAATCTAAGAAGACAAATGAAAACCATCTTTCTGTACTAGTCGTGCAACAATTTGTGTTTGATTATGAGAATTGATGCAAACGAAGAGGAAAACACATTTTTATGTCCTGGCACCTCCACCTTCTGGAAGACCTTAACTTCTCCCAGGCCTGCTGAATTCTAAAGTCAAGTATTTTTTACGCTTTGTTTAGTTTGCTTCTAGTGATTTCTCACCTTTTAAAGAGATGGGAAGCCTTAATCAGTTTGATTTGAATAAGCTTGTTAGTATAAACAATCACCAAAAAATAGATACTGCTAGTAACTGCACCATCTGCTTGCATCCAGCATATATTTTTATATGTCCCTGGACTTTCTTAAGGCAGAAAGAATAACTGGCCAAGACATTAGGTCTCTTACTCTATTAAGCTGTATTGAGATGACTTCTTCCTCACAATAGCATAAACTCACTCCAAAGGAAGATGTTGCACCTCACTAATGATATCCAACCAGTATCTCTGGCGAATATTGAAAAAAATAACACACAATAAAAATATAAAAATTGTCGTTCCTGATGTCATTTCTAAACTGTTTCATAGGTTTTTCTTGAAGACCTAAAGGCAATAGCAGCTGTGTTGAAAATGCTCTCACTTTACTAACTCAGGTCAAGGTGACTTTGATTAACCCTTAATATGTGACTGAATTCAGTCTGCAATTGACAAGAAGTTTAGACACAGTAAGAAGGGAAAAACTTTCAGAAATAACAAAGACTTTAGTCAAAATGTATTTCTTTAATTTGCTGTATTTTCCTTTTCTTATTGACCACAAAGTTGATTTTTTGGGGTTAGCCGACACAAATCAGTCAATCGCTATGGAATCAAGTTCTACTGAGATGTAGGAAAACGCTCCACTTCTCCAGCTCATGCTATCTCTATGACTCTAATAAAATCAATAAAGGAGTCTGCAAGGGATGATGAATTAAGATGTGCATAGAACCCCATGAGATCTTTGCTAGATTTTGCTACAATAACCATGAACCTTCTCTGCCTCTGCTTCATCCAGAGCTATTCTTCAGCTACAGTAAACGTGTCCACACAGAAAGTTAAGGAGGTCTAGGAAATACACAGCAAATTCAAGCTCACTCTTTCTTGGCGGAAAATTTACAGTGTAGACAAACCACAGAATTAATTTCCATATTTTTTGTAATTTTAAGAATCTTAACTTGAGGATCCTGGCTTCATGATGTGTAGAGAAGCTTTTATTGCTATTTATAATGGTCTCCCAAAGGACCCAAAAATCAAAAGGAAGAAAACCTACATTCACATTTTAAAGACAGAACACTCTTTAAACTGTTGAACACTACCAGTCCTATTCTGAAGGATTTTTTGTTGTGTGATCACAGGAAATATTGAATAAACAGCATGGTTCTACAGGAGCAAATGTACATACAGAAACTTCAAAATATAATAAAAAAACCAGTATTATTCCTACTGGGAAAAAATGATGAATTGTTTAAAAATAAATGTAAAAGTTATTTTCATTTCTCTAGGAAAAGATACTTTCCTGCACAGGGAAGCAAGTTCATAATTAAACAGTATGAATGATCACAGGCAAGTGCCCAAGTCTGTATATTCACCCTGCCTTATTTACTAGTACAAGTGAAGCCTACATATCTATAGGATATGAGTAATCCTGAGCATTACCACTGAGTAATACTGCTGTTCAAAGAAAATTAAACTTTTTTTTTATATTAGAATAAGTATATCATAAAATTTAATTCTTCTGATGCCTCAAAGTGTGTTCATGTATGTTTAGTCTTCGCAGAGATTACACTAACCTCTGAACAAAGGGGATCTGAAAAAAGTCAGCTACACAGACAAAAACATAGAAAAACAGAAGCAACTGAAAGACGTCCAATTCAAGAGCAATAATTAAATAGCCTTCATTTTTATTATTGCAGTATTTATCAGCGCCAATAAAACACTGTCATCACATTAAATTTAATTAGCTTTCCTAAATTCTAGCTGGTTTTGAGTAGAGCAGAGTTAAGAGCTTCTGCAGAGCTGAGCAGGGAGGCATCCAGGGCAGCCGAGGCAATACACTTTGCATAAAGACTGAGCTGGACCCTGATGGTCTGCATCCTTTCAATTAAACAGGCAGAGTCTGCTGATTCCTGTGTGTATGTACCTACAGAAGAGGTATTTGGGTAGTAGGCTGTGTTTGTGGCATTGCAAAACTAGTCTCACATGCAGTAGCTCTGAATGTGGAAAAGTGAAGACAAAAGCTTGTAGTGTTCAAGCAATACAGGAAGGAAATGTGGAGGCAAAATCTATACAGTGAGCAATAAATTACATGCTGATATAAGGGAAAAACATAACAAGCAGAGACTTATTAACGTATTTATTAAAATCATAATGGTTCTGGTTGTTACTCCTGTTTCCACTGGAACAGGCAAAAAAAAAATAGTTAAAAAAAAAAAAGTCATATATTAGGCTACACACAGAACAGAAGCATTTCACCCATTAGGAAAACTACCATTTGGAAGACAGAAAGGAGTAAAAGTTATATACAGTAGCAATGTCTATGCATATGCATACATACACACACATACGTACATATACACACGCACTCAGCAACTATGAACACAACAACTAGCACCTGCAAATCACATGAAACACATCTGTATCCCAAATTTTTCTACTCACATACAAATTTAACATAAACACTCCATCTATTCCCTCTGTACATATGTGTTCTTTTGCTGTAAGTATCAATTTTATTTATTTATTTGCTGCAAAAAAATGTATTGCTATTTCAGGTTTTCAAGAGCAGCGTCAATCGTGCAAACAGTAATCCTTAGTTGAGCCAGGCAGGTGGAAGTCTGTTCTCTAGTTTCAACTGTCTGAAATCTCCCCATTGTTTATTGTTATTTTAAAATTCTGTTAATTATGCTATCTAATATGTGAAAAATAAATTCTAAGAATTTTATGCAATGCTTTCCTTAATTGTTGTGCAAATTGTTTTCTGGAGAACATTATTAAGACATATTCCGTGACAGTCCAATCCTATAGGCACTAGTAATGTTCTCCATGTGACTAATCCCAGTAAAACCATTACAATGACCTATCTGAGTAAATACTTTCAGGTGTGCGCCCTAACTTCATTCTTCCCTAGTTCAGATAATCCCAATTGAACAGATACCTTCTATTTTCAAGTTATATTAACATTGAGACTTGAATGCACCAAAACTAGGCAGGGAGGAGGAAGCGGGAAGCAAAGTGGTTTGTTTGGGTTTTTTTTCTGACTGTAGTCCCATTTCCCTCAGAAGCTGAAGCATCAGGTGTTCAAACCATAGATATCAACATTGAGCAGCAACATCTTTTTCATTTCACATTCCTGAATTAATACCAATCCAGAAACAAAGTTAATAGCATCGTCTAATGTATTAGTTTTGCCTTGCTGCAATAGGACACAGAAGACCCCAGTACCCACATCAAAGTTTCAGTGAAAAAAAATTTACCCTAATTTTGATTTGAGATGAACACTAGGCTGAGTTCCTTTCAGTTTATGCTCATTCATACTACCTCTTTAATTAATTATTAGCCCCAAGATCAATTATCTGGATTGATATTACAAGGAATTTCAAATACACTTCCTGAGGCAAGTAGCATAAGGCATAGACAGGAGCAAAAGCCAATGAAATATTAAAGGATACTGAATGGGCAGCCATAGGTCCTGAAATTGGGTTCATATACTTTATGAGGGACACAGTTCAGCCTGAAGCCTGCTTTTCATTTAATCTCAGAATTTCAGACCTTTGGTACAGTATTTATTTGTTTTCTTGTTTCTGGCAAGAGAGAGAATCACTAACTAAGATTAAAGAAGATGAACAAAATATTAAAGAACAAACCGCTGAAGGGTGCAACATGGAGCACTTATTGCCTAAAGAAAAGCTGAAATTTGAGCTTATCAAACCAATTCCACAGACACTTTGCACAGGCGCAGATTTCCCAGGGAGGTCAAGGGGCTGCAACTCTCACATTGGTGAGGGAGCATGTGTCATGTCTCATGATGGCCTGTGGGAGGGAAGGAAAAGGGCAGACACAGACCCTGAACTGCTCCTTTTTCCCCCATCCACCACCACAGCAGGAGCTATTTTCTGCTACTAGGCAAGGACCTTATTTTCTTACATGTCCCTATGCTTTCTGTTGAATAAGCAGCTTGCTACTACCACCACACACATATTTAGAGAGACTGGGAAATGGTCATCTTCAGCTTTTAATACTGTTCAGTTTCCCAATGCTTTTTTTCTTAATTTTTTTTTTTTCCTTAGAACTACAGAGGCAGCTTTATTAGATTTGGGAGGTCAAAGCATTTTTCATAAGGACACCAAATACCACGCAAGATTTATGTGGAGTTTTAGTAACAACAGCAGAAAGAAATTAAGGAGCCAGCCTTTGTCCAGACCGGCAACCAGCCTCTGCCCTCGCAGCCGGCAGGGACCGGCTCTCTCCATCATCCCTCAGAGGACTCCAGACGACGCGTTCGGTTCCTGCTGCCTGCCATGGTTCCCGGGGGACTGCTGCCTCAGCTGAGGGCTGCTGATGCATTGCCATCTCAGCCTTCTCCCGCGCAGACTGTGGCCCTGGAGACTTCCCTTTACGAAGCTGTGAGCGAGGGAATATAAGCAACGGGCATGCCCTGCGGCAGGGAAACCCTGGCTGTTTCCCGCTCCGCCTGCGGATGCAGTGGCTTTGCACCAGTACCGCTGCAAGGCTCCCGTTCTCTTTGGGAAACCAAGTGTGAGTTTTCTATACCATCTCCTGGACTTCAGGTTTTTCCCTCATTTCCGGCATGTCCAGAAATAGCCGCAAAGCCCTGCAAGATTGCTGCTCAAATGAGTTTTTGAATACGTATCTATAAAAGAAGTGCTCTGAAAAAAAACCTAATAACAGGTTTCCGCAAAACGCAACTCGTTTCCAACCATATGCTGATATTAGGCATTAGGGGTACCTTACCCTGGGTGCAGGAGCCAGCACAGGGACCCCATCTCAAGCGAGGATCAATTCAAAACCCAACAGCAGCTTTGCAATTGCCTTGAATTCTCATCAGTGAAGTCAAAGTACTCGGCCACCAGGCTGTGAAGCCACAGGTAGGCTTCTCCAGCTCCCAAGGAAGCCTGAGGGTGCAGAACAAGGCTCTGCTCTGAGATATAGAGAGGAAGGTCTGCCAAGCCCCGTGAGATCCCAAGCGTCAGCATCACTTTTGGACAATCAGATTTTGACTCCCAGGTCATTTAGATGCCTTTAGAACTGTCACTCTAATTTCACATAAATGATTCATTATCCACAGCTACTTACTAACACCTGTATTAAAAAAAAAGACTTTTAAAGTGTCACTAGATATTTTTAATGTGTCCTCGACACTTAAGGAAAAAACTGTACTGAGTAGACTTTTTATTTTGATATTTTCTGCTATGGTTAACATTAGAAGGATGGCATGTTTTTGATGAATTTTCTCCAAAGGATTACCTACCAGTAAGAGTCCTTCTGTGAAAGAGCTCAAATTGTGGGTGTGAATGAAAATGAAGGCTATAAGCTACCACTCATACTCTGTTATACAACATATTCTTGACTTTAATTTACCCTATTTGTGAAGTCGCTATGTTTGGTGTCTTATACATCCTACACTCAGTTCCTCAGGCTCAATTCAGAACATCCACTACACATAGCAATTAGTGTCATTTCATTATTATTATTATGAATGGCACAAAATCTAGTTTGCAGCAGGAAGCAAAGTAATTTCAGGGAGAAAGAACAGGGATAGGAAACAGGAAGCATCATCTTACTAGTATTTTTAAAGCCAGCCAGAGCTGTTGCCTTCTGCAGTTCCAGCATACATGAACGATCTAGTGCCTGTTCTTTTTGCTCAAAAAACAGCTTTTGAAGATGTTAGAGACAATATTAAAGCTAGGTATTAGAAGACAGCATTAAAAACAGCTCCAGGGTAAACCCTATCACCTTCCTATAGAGAAGGCCAGATATTTTTGCTTATAGCAACTTCAAGGGTAGATTTCAGCTTTTACCTACTTGTACAACTACCATCGAGTCACTAGGACTGCAAGTGTCCCTAGGCAGAATCTGTCCATAAGGTTTCCCTCTGTATTTTCCCTCACAGATGATGCTGAGCAGCAGAGTGGGGTGTTAATTACTGCAATCTGTTGACAGTTTATTTTAAGGAACAGTTACATCACGATTCAAGATCTTTACTTATGTTACAATCATGATTACATCAGTTGCAATTTACTACACTTGCAAAAAACACTTCATAGCCTTAGTTTATAAGTTTTTATTTGTAGTCCTAAACAACATCAACAAAAAAATAGAAATAGCTTTCTCCTCAGCTTTCTCTCATATCAGTATAATTTGGGAACAATTCAAATTTAAAAATTTCTTTATCTAGCAACCTCACTTGTTACCAGAATGTCTGACTGTTTAAATGCCTTTAACATATTTATTCCTATGCCTATAGGCAGTACCTCTAACCTTCCTTATTAGAGATGTAAAACTTCTGCACACAGTGACAACAGGCATTCCTTGTTCATGTTGTGGACTAGGTCTTAGACAATTCTGAGTCACAGCATCCAGTACTTGCTTTGGAAATGGAAAGAGGCTGTTGATAACTAAAGGAGCTCGCTCTCTCTTGCTCTTTCTGCCTGTTCAGTATGTTGCTGAGCAGCATCATTTTTGATACCATATTCTCTTGACTGGTTTGGATTGAGTAGGATTTACGTGCCATCTCTTTAGCTCCTACTTCCTTTGTATCTGTTTTTGACACAAGCAATGTACTTATGACCCACTTGATTGTGAGTACTTTGCAGATCACGTTCCTAAATTCTGAAACTGTGAGAGTAAAGGGGCATGACGGCCAAGTGCTGCGGAGCTGCAAAGGCAACCTGTCTGTGCAAGGTGACAGAACTTTGGCTCCATGGAAAATGGTCAACGCCCAGACAGTCACACATGGGCAAAACACAAAACGCACAGGTCTATATCACAGGAACATGATGCCTGCCTCATCTTTTCTTGGGATTTGGTCTGTTCTTCCTCATTGCCTCTCCCATTTCTCTTTGCTCTCCAACCTTATCTGCTTCTGCTTTCTTTGCCATGTGCAATTTCAATGCCAAATTGTCTCCCCAGCTTAAAGAATAGCTTAAAGAATATGTCCCATTTCTCCTCACATTCTTCACGTTTCCTTCTCTGTTCTCCTTTTCCTACTGGGAATTTTCACTTCTTCAATCCCATCTTTTTTACACAAAAAAGGCTCTGTAAGCCTAGCCAACCTCCAGAAAAATCAGGCCAAGCTGTTCTATGCAAATGACCTCCAGCACAGGAATATTTGCTGTATAAGCATGTATAAGTATGACCGGGTGATGCAAAAACTGACCTCAGAGAAGCTTGCTAGATCCTTGAGCAGCCTTAGCTACCTGACACCAGTGTCAGGGCAACATCCAGGGCAGGAAGAATTGATCAGAAATCACACACCTTTACATAGATAGGATTCCTGGATTGTCATCTTTCTTCTCAGGCATCTGCTCAATGTTGCTTCTGTTTCTCCCAAGCCAACACAAGCATGGGCTTAGGGCAGTTCCTGTCCTTTCCAAAGTCATATTAACAAAACTGTTGCCCATCAGCTCAGAAGTTATGCTTTACAGCACGATATATAATCAAGCTTTGTGCCAAAGCTTGATCTTTTTTCCCTCTGACTCACAAAATAAAATCAACCTTGTAAACTTAAACTGTAATCTTATAAAACAATCCTTTCAGAAGAGTCTTGAAATGAAGCAACCTCTTGTAGAGATAAACCTACCAAAGAAGGAATGGCCTTCAGTGCCTGTCGAAAGCTAAAAGCTCTATTCCTCTCTACAGCATTTTCCCTCTTGCTTTTGCCAAGCCCAGCTCTGTAATAACAGATTCTGCCAAGACAAGAACAGCATGTCAGGGTGCAAGTCCTTTGGTTAACCTCACTCCTTAGGTAAAGACACTGGTATGGAAAAAGTTACACCAAGAAAAGAAAATCCACCTCAGACCATGTTTTTGTTGAAGTGGTATAGCTATACTGACAGGAAAGTACTCACAGACATTCTCCCTATGCAAAGTCATTCTGCTGAAACACATCTGAAGACATTGATAAAGCAGAAACAGGTTTGTAGCATAAGCAATGGCTTTATATTGGCAGAGTGAAACTCAGAAAACCATAATCCTACTTGGGTCGCATGCACCAAACTATACAACACACAGGGAAAACATCTCTTTGCTGCAAAAGTTTTACTCTCTAGAGCCTTATTCACACACACACTAAAAATTCCTTTTAGTGAAGTCTTTGCTAACAGGGTGAACCAGTCACAGATAACGCAGCACATACTATTAAGGGTAGCAGATTTTTGTGCTCACATCTGGGACTTCATTTTGTAAGGACTTTGTCTTGCATGAAAACAGAGCTTTCAGACGTAGCCACCATTTGTTCAGCAACAGACTGTTTATGGTACTTGAGAGTATCATGTCATTGCTGAAGAAGACTGTAAGGTGTTCTCTCCAAGGAGTTAACAATGCTTTTGTGAGGAAAATGCTGGAGACAACACAGCATCTCACTCCATCACACTGGAGATTTAGCAATCATAGGAGTCGCAAGATCAACAGAGCATCCGATTTAATTCTCCCATTCTTCTTCCCTGTATCCCAGGTATACTGCAGCTCCTAAGACATCTGGGAGCTCGTGAATCAACGCAGATAATCTCGTCCTTCTCATGTGTAGACACGTCCTCAGTAACAGAGTGGGGAATCAGTGCAAATGAATCCATTGATCCCTTTCACAATTCAGCCACAAACCAATTTAGTGTAAGATTTATGTGATGTTGAGAACAGCAGTTGTAGCTTGAGCAGTGATATAATTAGGGATGCTTTAAGTGTTCAGGGGAAAATGAAAGAGTAGTGTTTCTCTTAACAATGAGTAAAACGGCACCGATGGAGCAATAATGCTTTTATTGTCTGCATAGTTCCAGTGACCTAACTGTTTTAGCCATAAATGGTCTTTAAGATCTAGTAGTTTGCAATAAAACCAATCATTACTGTGATGGGACATGTCATCATTAGAGACAGAGGAGTTCTTTCTCTCATTTAAACTGGCCACAGACAAACATCTCGCCCACATGGTGCAGTATGGAAACTGTAACTTTAGAGAGATCAAAAAGTAAAGCAAAGTCAATCTAATCACACTGTAAGAAGGCATGATATGAGCAAAACAAACCTCTCTCCAAGCAACCCAGCACACACTGCCATCAGCAGGAGATGGCACTGACAAAAAGTTATGAGGCAACAGGAAACTAAATGCTAATATGTGTGTAGTGATTCATCCATGCAGCTACACTTTCACTTGTCCTTTCATTTATTTCTGTAGAAATAAGGATAATTTCAGAGATATCCTACCCTCTTGAAAATTATTATATGAAAACACTTCCACTGTGGTACAAAGGCACAGAGCTGCCGCTTCTTTCTGTTCACCTTCTTAGTAGTCCAAATCCCACATTTCCTCTGACCGGATCAGATTTGTTCAGAGCCCCAGGAATTGGTGCACAGAGATGCACATTGACCCTTACTCTGGTCACACAAGCAGCCACGCAATCACCTGTCCAAAGCCAGTGTGAAATGAGTGGTATTCATCTTCCACACCACGCCCTTCCCCATCTTCCACATTCCAGATGGATCCCAGGTATCTTCTCACTTACTAGACTTGCAATCAATTAGCTGTCTTTATAAAGCGTTACAAAACAGACCCGGACATTGTGTTACCCTAGTGAAATATTGCCTAGTGAAAGAATGCGCTTCTACTCAGTCATTTCTGCACAGCCCTTTCAGGCTTTGTACAAACTGGAGCGGTCCAGGTAGACCAGTGATAGCAAACATTTCGTTCAGCACCTCAGGTATTTTCAGCCAAATTTTACTGTCAACTTTATGCTCTTCTCTACTATACTTAGGTCTCTTTAAAGATCTATTGGTCACAGCTGCCAAAAAAATTCATTTTGTTAGCATTGTTTAAATCTGTTCTTTGATGTGGGACCCCTTCATACCTTTTCGATGGCTGTGTATTTATTATATGCATGTAAAGATGGAAAAAGCAAATTAAATATTGGCCTTTCTAAGTAATCATATAAGAACACCACAGAAAGCATTGCTCCTTTTTCTGTGTAAGACAAATTTAATTATTATTTCTTTTAACAAATAGGTAAGGCTTGACGTTGCTAGATAGCTTAGCAGCTCACAGATAGCTAAAGATTGTATTTTGGCTTGCCAGAAACATGATAAAAAAGAGGCAAGATGTTACTGAAAAACAGTCTTACCTCTCTTTAAATCATGTTGTTCTTACCCCCAAGCTTCATAGTGCACAAACATATTTGTAAACTATTCATCAGCAGTTTTATATTATACTCAACATACTTCAGAGTGGTTAACATCACTATAGTAATGTAACATTACATGTTATTGGTGATATTAAACATGAAATCTGTAAACATTCTGGAAAGCAGCTTGAATACCTTGTCGTACAAGAATACCTGATGCAAAGACCATTGCCTCACTTACAACCATACGTCACACTGAAACATCTTAACAAGAAGCTGAAGCTTCTTTAAGATGAGGCTTGTAATCCTGCATACAATGAAGGAAATTGCTAAGCATTTAATTCTGTCTTATGTTACAAAAATTTTCAGCTAGATCTCTCCAAAAGCATAAGCATAGTTTTTTTACAGCCTTACTGGGAAAAAAAAAAAAAAGAAAAAAAAGAAGCCTTGGCATTAACAGCAAATAACAAAACAGTTTACATATATGAAACTGCAGAAAATTGAAAGACAGCCTGTATGCCACAAAAAACAACATTTCTTTTCCTTTCCTGAAGTCCCTAAGTACTCCCTCATTATACTCAAAAATCATACTTCCAGCAAAATATGTCAAAGGAAACACCTGAGACACTTCAAACTTGTTTTTGTATACAACTTTTCTCTTTTATTTTCTGACCAACATTATTATTTCATTTTCAAGAAAATCTAAAAAATAAAAAAAATCATTTGAAAAATAGCATTCTCTTATCAGCAGTTTGAAAGCTCAATTCTTTTGTAGGTAGAACAAAAAAATAAGCCTACAAGCTAAGTTTGAGTAGCTTTTAGCAAGCTGTGTGCCAGATTTAGAGCCGGCAAAACTGAGATGTTTTTATAGACTCATCCTCACTTAAAGTGTACAAAGTCCATAAAAATAGAAAAATTACATCATATTCTGCTGCATCATTCCTTCACTGTTATCTGCATTTTCATATTCACATGTCTATGAAAAATGGCATATGGGATAATCTGTTTATTCACCAGGAATATTGTCAGGTTAAATACACACCTCTCTCTGCCAGCATTAGTGAAATAAGTCTTATAATTAGTAATAGAAAGTAAAAAGAAATCAGGCAAAACTGTTTTTTGTCTTGATAACAACCTTCCAGTATGCATCTATAATACAATAGTCCATCTGCTTATGCCTGAGAGAGTTTCACGTTACCCTTGCCCATTTTCCAGGGTCCTTTGGTTAACATTTGAAACACTGCAACTTCCTCATCAATCTCCATCCAAGCCAAGGAGTTCCCACAAGAAACATATGATTTAGAGAGAGCTCTTAAAACTCCTCTCCAGAATAACAACATCTATGCTTATTTGCCAAACAAGCGTGCTGCACCCAGGTTGGCAAATTCCAGTCTTGCTTGAAGATGAGTTAAGACTTAATGCCCAAAATGTCCAGTGCCATGAATTATGGCTCAGTGTAGTGGGGAGCCATCCCCACTGTCCAGAGCCATCACTGCTTCCTTGCCACTAATATTCATATACAATCCCCATTCCCCAGGGCAGCCTAAATCATCCCTTGAGCTGGTGCCTGTGCCCCAGGGCTGCAAGCCAGCCAGCTCCAATCCCATCTGGCCCCAGCCCAGGCTGGGTGTGGGGATGAGCTGCAAAGGGGACGGAGATGCCCGCAACAGTGGTGCAGCAGCCAGGTGCTTCCCAAGGAAGCTTTTCCTCTAGGGAGGATCCTATCTAGCTACTTCATTTCCCCCTCAGACCCCTGGCAGCAGCAAAAGAGGCTGGGTGCAATCAAATACCTTCTCATGATGTGCGTTGGCCTTAACAGTAACATCACAGCATTAGAGATGTTATTGGACTTTTCCGCATATATTTTTAATTTCCAGAATGCTTTAACATCTGGAAGCATAAAGTTAATATACTGAAAGATGCTACATGTGTATAACTTGTGCAAGTCTATAATAACTTTACTATACTGTCAGCCTTGCTTATGTCTTCTAGGGTTTTTTAATAAAACACATAGCTTGGTGGTGTTTGACTGACATGCATTGCATTCATTTTTCAAAAGGTAATATTTGATCTGTATTGTCTCATACAAAAAATTCTGCAAAAGTTACACAAAGTGTTTTTAAATAGTATTACTCTGCTCACAATTTCATCCTTTTGTCAGAGATGATCACAAATTCACATATTGTACCTGAATCTCTCATTGAAAGCTGACCAAAAAAAAGAAAGTCTCATGCAACAAGCTATCACTTACTAGGCGAATAATTCAAATGGCTCAGACATAAGAATATCTGCATAGTTATCCACATTTATTCCTATAGTTTTACATTTTGGAAAGAAGAAACTAGAACAGAGAATAGAGTTTATCCTCCTACTAAAGCCAGCACTAACTGTAACATTCCTAATAGATTGAAATCTGAGCAGCATCCCAAACCTGACTTGTTTTTTTATTCCCTTCCTGAAGCATTACACAAAAGAATAAACTCTACCAGAACAGGCAAAATGAAGTACAGGAGGAAAAGGCAACCCTATAGGAAAAAAATGCTAGGATGGGATATTCTCCACTGCATGTTCTTAGTGTTTCAAATAAACTATTATTCATGACTTCATCAGTACATCATATTTAATCTGACTTTCCTCCTGATGCTCTTCCTGCCACGCGATCTCTTTCCCAGGACTCTGAATGACTCAGCTAATGTTCCAAAAACATTGTTTTTCTAGGTAAAATCTCTGCTCTTGTCTCCTCTGTCTATATGCGTGATACAATTTTTCAGGGACTAGCATGATCTGAACTGCCCAGACTACAACAAATGCATACTGGTTTTTCCCTGCTTTGTAATCAGGGTACAGAGTCTCAAACCCAACTCCCATTGAAGTGTGGAGAATGGAGCACTGCCTGGGCACTCGGTGCCATGACCCAGGATTTGTTACCTTCTGATCTTTCACATCAAAAGTCTTTCCGCCGTGAAATATAATTCAGCATATTCCTTTGTTACTAAATCAACAACTGTGACTTTTGATGTGTGCATCAACAATTTTGTCAAAAACTCTAATACAGTTGCCTGCAGAGGCCAGACTTTTTTTTTCATGATTGAGTTATGCTTTTAGGTACATATTTACCTTAATTACAAGTTACCTAATCTTGTTCTCATTTACATGTGCGTAACTACTGTTTTAACACTTAGATTGATTACTTTCCTTTAAATTTCTGTCAGAGGAGAACTGCATGGCAGTTGTCTTTCACAGAGGCATGTTAGAGCCATATGAGTTATGTTGTCATTTCATAAAGCTTGGAGCATTTATTGTTGACTTATTTTATGCTATATTACATGTATTTTTGTTGATTTAGTTTGAAAGTCAGTGTACAGTTATCATTATATAGTCTTTTCAAAACCTTCTGTTGACCTTTTAGTCAAAGATGTGCTCTCCATAGGTTTAATACAATGGTATGTCTTATAGAGTATGAGTGCTCTGCTAACACTACTCTCAGGGCTGATACTTTTTCAACGCTGCTGGTTGATACCAGATATCTGGATATATTTCTTCATTTTTTAATAGCACACAGCCCAGAAAAGTTTCTCACCATCACATAAAAATAGGATAAATACCTGAGTTAGTACAACAGTAGTAGGAAGCAGTCCAAAGAGCAGAAAAAAAACATGTGTTACTTTAGCCGTACCTTTGCAGTTACTAGCAAAACCCTGAAGGATACAGCAAAGAGTAGGTTTTTGTACTGAAGTTCCACAAAGCTGTCAATGAGAACCAAAACAGAGCTATTCCAGTGACCTAAATGTATCTGAAATACCAGTAAATTCAAAGCATCTTCAAGAGCCCTCATTCTGCACTTGCTCTCTTGCTTTCCTGAAGAAGTTACCTGAGTTTAGCAGCTGGTTTAGCTGAGCCCCATGTAAATGTCCACAACACACATGACACTTGAGTCCTACCGGTGTTGCATTGCCACAGCAACACACTGCTCTGCACACGGTGTTCCCATTTCTGAGGGTATATACCAGGAACCTAAGTGAGCCACGCAGGAATTGTTTTTATATTGAATCATGAGACTGCTTCTCCGCCTTCTTGTGGCCCTGCGTGGGTGCGTTTTTAGCCTGCCAACACAACAAATTAAAACATTTCTGATTGCACATGCTTTTCTTCTCTCTGCTCTGGCCACCGCTATGTATAACCTGCTAACTTCGTCTACTAATACAAGAGAGCTCAAAGAGAAATACAAAATAAAACTTGTTGGAGCAGAAGATCCCTGTTGTCATAGCTCAGTGGCAACAGAGCTGATCAAGAGCACCATGCAGGATGGGTGAAAATGTGAAGCGGAAGGTTCAGATTGCAGTGACTTCAGTTTCCTTGAGGCGGTCTGGTAATTCACTGTTGCTTCTTAGACAAGAACTAAGAAGCTTCAAATGAAGTTAGGAGGGTGAGGGACCAGTAACAAAGAGAGGTGGTTCTTCACAAACTACACATAATCAAACTCGGGAACTCCTTGTCATTGGTTGTTGTAGATGCTAAGAGTTTCTGTAGTTCAAGAAGAGAACCATGGCCAGGGTCATGGCGAAGGAAACCTACTGAAGATTACTGACTGCACAGGGACTATCTTAAGTTTCTTATATGCGTGTTGCCAGAGGCAATGTATTTAGGCGAATGGACCATATTCTGACCTACCGCAGCCATCCTTACATGCTTATATATGATTAGTTTTCTAGAAGAGGTGTAGCTTACAAGTAATTTTTTTCTTATTCTGCTTACACAGATGTAGGGTAATGGTAATCCTAACAGGCATTTGCCACTGGTTGAGCTCATGAGTCTTGGTAGTTCCTGGCGAGAGCATGGAGAATTAGAGTACCATTTTCTGTTAGGCAACAGGAATTGCATGCCTAATTTCCACGTACACTGAAATGAAAATGTACTTGTTAGTGTTTGCACATACCACCGTGCTGCCAAGTGCATCAGCAGTTGCTTGAGTCACAGCATCTGTTGAGTTTCTGAATCACGCTCTTAACCTTGAATGTAGTAAGATGTTGGAAACAGCTTCTGATCTGTGCTTTGACTATTATATATTTACATACCATAGGGACTGTGAGATATGCAACAGTCATAAGCATCTCATTAAAAGAATCATGCTGTCCTTCCCATCCAAGATACTTGGACAGGGACTGGGAAGAGGCTTCGTTTGTGCAATAGGGTATGCTGGCACATTCACTAGTCCCCCAGTGTAAAGGTAGTGTTAAAAAAATAGAATAATCATATTTTCCCGCCCCACACAAAAACACACCAGTATATCTTTTTGGCTTATTCATGAGAAGAGTTCAAACACTTAACCAATGCATCTTCTGTATGTGATGCTTTCTGTACATTGCAGTATCAGCTGTGATAGGCAGGGCTGCTATTCAAAGAGACCTTGACGGTCTGGAGAGGTGGACTCACAGTAACCTCAGGAAGTTCAGCAAGGGCAAAAGCAACGTCCTGCCCTCGGGGAGTGATAAGTCCACGCAACAGTATGGACTGGAGATCAACTGGCTAAAGAGCAAGATCACAGGAAAGGACTTGCAGGCCTCATGGACAACAAGTTGAACACGGGTCAGCAGTGTGCTCTGGTCGAATTAGATATTAAGAGATTGTTACATCATAATATTGGTCAAATGCTGGTCCTTGTTGCCCAGAAAAGCTGTGGAATCTCTGTCCTTAAAGTAATTCAAAACATAAACCAAACTGCTCTAAGCTAACCATGCTTTGAGTGGGGCAAGTTGATGTCCACACTGTTGATACCCAGAGATGCCTTCCAACCTGAATTAAACTGTGATTCTGTTATTTCTCTCCAATGACAATATATTATAATACCTTATAAATTTTTTACCATTTAGGACAAAACAGCTGTGCTCCCTCCTCCCACCGTAACCCCACTAAATCACTACTAACAGGAAAAAAAAAAAGTCATCTTAAAGCAAAACTGGCTACAATTACAATCCAGGGATATGTATTCAGACCTCTGTGGTGTTAGTCAAGGTCTGAAGCAAACAAAACAGATTCACACTGCAGGTCCTTTTTGCCAAATATCCTACCTCCAGCAGCCACCAGTAGCAGATGTTCAGGGAAATAGCAAGGAATCTGACTTGCATTTAACATTGGATCAAATGGGTGACTGGAACTTGCCCCTAGCCATCACCGGACCTCTACACAAGAATGACTCAAAGCTTAAGAAGCAACTCCAGTTCTCAGGCCAGCACATAAAAGGGATCTCAAATCTTCAGTAGCAGCTAGTCCATTAAAATCAGTTAAAACACTGAGAAGAGGACCAGGTAACCATCTCTGAATTTCATCCTCCAATGGATATATCTCAGAGGTTTGTTAAAAAAATAGGTAAAGCACAACAGCCGTTCCGCTAAACACCCTCTCTGCATCTAGCAATCAGTTCCAAGGACTGCCTGAACCAGAAGTCACATCTACATCACTGTGTCCAAAAAGCCAACCGATATGTAATATTTGGTCTATCCTTTTTATTCACTTTTTTAGTGTGCTTACACTTACAGCTCCTAAAAATTGCTGTGTCAAAGAGTTCCACAGTTCAGTTGCACACCAGGCAAGAAAATACCTTCTTCTTGTTCCAGTGTAAGAAATCCTGGCTGATGATTTCGTCATGTGCTTTGTAGGTTTTGTACTCTGGTGGCACAACACATGCAAAGAGACTATGCGGTGTCTCTCAGCTCTGCACGTCTCTCCATGTCTCTCTATGTCTCTGCAGAACAGTACGTCTGACAGTGTCACACACACTCTTTCTTACCCAACATCTTTCTACAGAGAAGTATGAGTTCGTGGGTTGAACCAGTATTTTACTCCACATCTGACGCAATCTAAATGAATAGGAAAGCCATGGGGAGAATGGAAAGCGCGATTGTGAATATTGCTAACTGGTATCGTTGGAAAAGAGCGTGCCATTAAAGAATGTTGTTATCTGCAACAACAGGTGTAAGGGGAAGCCACAGGGTACTCACTTTATACTCCAGCTGGCTGCCTGAGGCATACCAAAATTGAACATGTGAATTCCCTATGAATAAAATATATTCATAAGTGTTATTTTGTTCTGAGAGTTGTCACTTGCTGTTCTATTCAGAGAAGGCAAACAGTACAGTTGTGGACAAAAGCATAACCCGTAGTAAATCAATAACTGTTCTAACATGGATTAACATGGGAGGAAAGAACACAGAAAGTGTCTTCCTTTTAAAATATTTGACCTCTGTACTCATATATTCTTTAGCTCCACATAATCTTTTAAAGTATAAGTAGCACTGGGCACGTGCAAAATTCTGACTACACAAAACCAAAGCAAGAGCATTAGATTTAGATATAGTCTTCTCAGGATTATAGTACACCCTCTGGCTTAATCCCTGTGCCAAAAAGGATGATCTCTGCATTAGTGTGTCAAGATATGTAAGTAAGTCTTTAGCCCTGAGCAGAGGAACAGACACAGCTGAACCATCAACATGCTTTTAAACCTTTCTATATGTCAAGGACTTTAGCTCTTTCTTATACTAATAATGCTGTATGTTTATTCAGCCACTACCCATTATTCCTAATTTTTGCACTATCAGAGAGAAAGCAGATAAATTTTGTGCACAGATCTCTGTGCTCAACATTTTTCATCCCATTATGCTCTCTTGTTTAAATGCAAGAAGGACTATAAAATAATTCAGTTTACCCATGTTCCCATTTTACAGACTCCTTCAGGAGTTGGTTCATTCAAATAAAAAATTCAAGTCTAATCCTCCCATAATTTTGTTACGTTTGAACTATTTTCAAGAGTTTTTCTTACTTTATGTGCTATGAATAATTCCAGTGTTCAGAGACTTTGCAGCTGTTCAAGTTGCAGCTCATCTTTGAGTAGCTTTGCCAAAGTTTAGACACACACTTATGCACATGTGTGCACACATACACAAACTCTTGACAAGCAGAGTGGTAAAATATAGAAAATCCAATTAGTTTAAAAATCTATTCCCAGGAAAAAATGCTTTGTCATGTTTGGCATGCCAAGTTAACAAATTTAGCGTTTTAAACAAATAATGAATCCAGAAGAAAGAAAACAAAACAAAAAATCATCTGAGCACTCAGAAGGTTAGCTCTGCTGGACTGATTTCTATGAGATCTGAGGTCCATCTGCGTCCTGTCCCTCCAAATCTGACTTGAATCAGCTCTGCCACCACTAGTAACAGAGGCCATGGAGAAATCCCATTTATATGGGCAAAGTAGCAAAATGGGAAAGGCAGAAGCAGGGATGCTTTCTAAAGAAGACTTCAACAGTTTAAAGGCCATAAATGGAGAGAAGCCTTAGTCCCTAAATCGAACACTTCTGACTGGACTTTGCTTCCTCTCTGAGAGTTTACTGCAGCCCATTCCTACATTTTTCCTTTTCTGTCCTCTCCACAACCCTAATCTTTCCTTTTCCATTCTTTCCTCTATTATTCTTACATGGAAATGTCTTTTCCTTCCTCCTAGCATCCCAACTCCTTCCTGTCATTGGAACATAAATAATACAACCTAACAAGGATGTAAAGCCTGACTAAATTAAATTTAAAATAACGAAGACTACAAACTCTGAAATCAGAAAACCTGTCCAAAAGCAAAGTTCAGCAGTGGAATTACAACTTAACCTTTATTTCCTCTTATATTTGCCACGAACTAAGCCTGGGTACAGAGTGATGCCTCACAAACATCTGGCTGCAGAACAAGTTCTCAGCTCACAGTAGCTTAATGATTCATATGGGCAAAATATTTGTAATTGTCTAATAAAAATATTAGTCCATTGATATTAATGCTGTGCTGTCGTTGTAAAATGACCAGTTTGGGAGAAGCTGGAGCCTTTCACCATCTAATACTGGAAGCCTCAGAAGATGAAATTTTTTTCTTTCTGAGCTGCAAGCTGAATCTACAATCTTGGCTTCCCTGTAATTAAGGAAGAAGCTAGTATCTTGTAACTGATTGCTTGCTGCCATGGATTCATTTGGACCCTTGTCAATACTTACTATTCAGAAACAGACTCCAGTATTTTAATTTTTTACTGAAATTTATATTGATGGGGAATGCTGACCAATCACTCCCATGCCATATGCAATACAAGCTTTTTTAAAAAGCATGCTGAAGAATAAATGGAACAAAAATATCTCAACCCTTTTCTTCCATTGTTCTTATTGAGTGACCTCGTTATCTTGTTCCAGACAAGTAACTTCTTTTAATAAAGTCTGTATGGTGTCCGGCACAAAATATTTCAAAATCTGATTGGAGCCTTTAGGTGCTCTGCAAGAGTCAATAGGAAACTACAATAGTTGCCAGTAAAACGAGAAAATTATGTTCTGTGAGGTTCACTGTTTGAAAGGAAATGTGTGCCCTAAACTTTCATAAAGGAGAAGTATTCAGTGTATGAATCAATCTCTAGCCAGAAGCGAAAGAAACAGTAACTCATCGGAGAATCCTCACACTCAGGCTGAAAACTCAGGAGTTTCTGAAATGGAGATCCTTAAACACAGGTTGCTTTCCCTGCACAGGGCATGCAAGTCATTTAAATGCCACACTCTCCTACCACCATCTGTCACCAGATCAGTAAAGAAGTGTCCAGTGAAATTGTGCTAACAATTTCTGAATGATCCCTAGCAGATGCGTCTTTTACTTTGTGGAGGTGCTGAGCACATAAAAAATGGGCAAAGTCCTGCTTCCCTTACTTTCGTAAATAAATATAAAAAAATAGCTCTATTTTGAGACAATAGAGTTATTTACTTTCTATTACTGCTGTGGACTAGACAAATTGATTCTGTTCTTTGATTTTCCTTCTCCTACTACTTTATACAAGCTTACACATACTTACATTCTGTAAAATTTTTAAAAACACGTAAAGCGTGGTTCTCTGTAGATAATACACAAGATGGGAGATTTGGTTTTGTTTTTATCTTTTAGCAGGCTACCGCTAGCTCGTTTTCATAGGTCACTGCCTTTGAATTCTGTAAGTGTTCTGCACAGTGACTTCTTTACATCAGCTATTACAATAATACCTAGCAAAGAAACTAAGATTTGAGCTGTTAAAACAAGCAGCAAAACACAAGGTGCTTTGAAAACTAAACGTATTAAATATGCAGGCTATAGAGGCCACTCACCCATCCGTTTTAAAAGCGTGACAACAGGGACTAGGATTATTATAGTATCATTCTGGTACGCAGTGTTATCTTCAATTGCACTTTTCTGACCCAGATATTTTCAGTGTGGTTCTTAATGGGGAAAGCTCATGGAAACAGCCAGAAGAGGTCCTCATTCATACAGTGATGTCGCGTTAATTTTTGTCACTTTTCCAAATTCAGATGCAGTTGTTCAGACAGACAGCTTCTCAGGAGTTCAGGAAAGGAAGGTGGAGCAAAACGGCATGACAGCACGTTTCCATATCAGGGGATATGTAGGAACTTTGAAAACTTTACTGACAGGTTGTGCTTGATAGGAAAAAAGTGCAGGGATGAGTAAAATTGGCCTGCTACAAGGAACTAACTTAATTGGTCCTGGTTCTTGAGCACTGAAGACTGCGGAGCCCTGAAGATCTTTTGTAAAGAGAGGTTTCCTTGCCACATTCACGTGACAGTGTTAGCAAGAGGGACAGCACACAAAGAGAAGGCAGGAGATCCCACTCAGGAATGGCAAACACAAAGAAATGCACCTAGAGAAAAGTGTCCTTAACTCTGTGTGCAGCAACGGGCTCCGAAGTTGTTATTACTGCATGTGAAAGAGCATCAAGTCACTGTAGATAGCTGGGGTGGGGGGTGTGTGTGAAAAAATCAAATGCTATTCAAACAAGCAAACAACAATGGGAAAGGAATTATCAAAAATAAAACATATTATTTTGTCACTACATAAACCTAGATGGCGCAAATTTTGCATACTGAGTGTAATTACAGTCATCCCATCTTGGAAAGGGTATAGTAGGCTTCCACAACAGTAAGAAAAGGATGATAAAATTTATGAGAGACATGGAGAAAAGAGTTTGTGTGAAGAGAGACTAAAACAATATTCCCCAATTTAAAAAGCCACTGAGACTGACAAAATCCAAATATGAAGAATGGTGAAAAATTATTCCTTATTTGTATCTCCTATTTCTAGGGGACAATTTTCATGCATCAGGTTTAACTAAATTAAAAAAAAAATAAAGAAAAAAAGGAAAAATCACTTATTTTTAATTATTCTTTTAAACACAGTGTGTGTAAATCAGATTTGGAAGATAATAGTGCCACAAGATGCCACTGAGGCCAAGCGTATAAAAGAATGCCAAAAGATTAATGGAAAATAAGTTCTTCAACGCTGTTTGACAATGATGATTTGAAACCATTTCAAGCAGTCCCTGACAGCTGTTTGCTGGAACCTGGAAGGAACACAATATTGAGTCCTTATCTTCAACTCCTTGCCAAGCACCTACACCAAAGCACCGGGTTACTGGGCTAGAAAAGCCTTTGGTCTGACCCAGTACAACAGCTTCTTGTCGACATAGAGCAACTCATTCCATATCTGTTGACAGAACAGTTTAACAGCTATAAATTTGGTAGAATCCCGCTGAATGGAGCAGCTCTGTCAGGTCCCATTACCTACAAAATAGTAAACAAAAAGACAAAAAATAAACAGAATTTGAAATACTAGGGGAGGGGGGAACAACAGTAAAACTGTAACTTTTTTTGAAGATATTTTAGGTATTGATTTTATTTAGCAAGTTTGGAGCCTTGCAAGCTTCTGCCAAATAAAATCAGACAGTGACAAGAAAAAAAAGAACAACAGTGCCATTCTTCAGGGTTTTCTATGGATTTTTTAGCATCCAAACTTATTTCCACTGATGACTAGCTGATTATTCATACTGCTTTATAACGTAGTAAGAGAAAGAGTCCCTTCTATTATTTGAAAGGAAGAGTACTTATCCATTCACACTGCATCAGGAGAGGGGAGGTCTGATTTCAAGCTTATTTCACAACATTCCTGGTGTTAATTAATAACATCTGAGCCCCCAGATAATGATCCATCCTGCCAGACACTTGCATCTGTTTATAAACATAACTGCTAGAATATATTCATGTACAGCACAAGCATATACTGTCTGGATACATTGTATAGTTCAATAACAAAAGAATAGTGAAAGATAAATAGTAAAAAAAGCCGAAAAGGGGGACAAAGCTGAAAAAACCTCACTTTTAGGTGCATGAATCAAACAGACCATCAGCTGGGAAAGACAAACCCTGCTAATGGTAACCTGGGATTTGTAAATGCCCTGAGTTTTGTATATTTCTCAATAACTAAATATTTAAAAGATTAACATTTTTCTGGTGATTATTGTCTCAGATCTATTTTTAAAAATCCATTCTGCTTTTCTGCCTCTACCAAAAATATATTAGTTCAAAACTTACAAATTTCAGTAAGTTGGTTATCTATTTTTCAATTGCTTACCCAATTTTTGCCTGAGTATATTCAGATAGCATCATTGAAATCAGGACTTTTACGTGCTCTTTGGCTCATGTTGTGCTCCTTTTTGAATCATGCCAAAGAATTTTTCTCATAACTGAAAAGAAATTAAAGTTTCTCATCTTCCACTTCTAATTCTCTGCGTAATTCTCCACAAGGCTCTACTTATTTCTTACTCTTGACATGGAACGAGATAGCAGACTCAGAAAAGACTTTTCTCATGAGTCACCTGCTACTCTCTTGCCAAAGTCCTATAACAAAATTGAGGGCAATTTCCTGCAGAGCTCCCCTGACAAGTGGGCTCATTTGGAACTTGAACTGTAATGATTTCTTTCTATCAGTCACTCAACTGCTTATTCATTTCTTTAAGTTGCTGCAAATCCTTACAAGTGTTCAAACTGGAACGTAAAGGGATTTTGTTCCTTAAAAGAACACTAATGAGAATTACAAACATCTCCCCTCACATTGGTAGGAAGATTTGGCTATAACTGAGACCTACCATTACTTTTCTAAAATTCCCTAAAGCCATTTTCTCAGACAAAAGCAGATTTGGTACCAAGGAAAAAAAAAAAGGAAAAAAAAAAAAAAAACAAAACAAAGAAACAAACAAACAAACAGACAAAAATAATTTCTGTCTAATAAACTTCCGCAAAGACTTTAATAAAATTTATGAAACAAGTTTAAAGTACAAAAGATCTAGGAAAAAAATAATCTGACAGATGAAATCTCTATCAGTTTTTTTTTTAAAATTAATTCCTTTACCGCCAAGAAAACTCTAAAGCTTAAGTATATCTGAATATTAAGAATTAATTCCTGAAGGCGTTTTGAGAATGGAGTGATAGCATGAAGAGGGAACAAGAAAGTTATGTAGATTTCATTCACATTGGCAAACTCAAGTTGCATGTTACTTAAATGTTACAATTCATGTTATGCCTCAGATAAATGAACAAACAAGTAATGACCACCCTCTACCTCGTTCCCTACCAGCAACTTGCTCTTGCGTTATTTTTGCTCTACAGCAGGTCAGTATTTAGCTAGCTGTTCACCCTGTAAGATTCAGTAAAGAGAGAGATATATTCCATAGACACATTAGCTCATACATCTTATATTTCAGTGGCAGAGTATCTGAAAACAAGATTTTAGTTTAGTAAAAGCTAGAGACAAGACTCAGTTTTTACCATGCAGACAACTTTACCCGTGCAACACAAATCAGGTATCAGTGAGGCAAGGAAGATTTGCATTCTGAAAGAACAACTTAAAAAAATACTTACATAGTTTCATACAAGAAAGAGTGAATAAGCATTTGGATAAATTAGCTTTATAGTTCGATTTACAATTAGAAAAAAAAAGGGGAAAAAGGATCTGAACATCACTTTCAGAGTCTGATCTCTTCCCAAAAGCATCTGGAATTGCACTTTCAAAGGACAAAGTTTGATTTAAATCTTGGTGTGTTGTATTCTTTGTGCATCTGTTCAGGTAAAACAAAAAAAAGATGGAAAATTCAAATAACCGCTGTAGAAGAGGTTTACTTCTCATCTGCAAGAGCTTTGAAATCTCGTTTTGATGAGACAGTTATTCTGTGCAAACAAACAGCATGTTGTGAAAAGAAGGAAAGCAAGGAAATGCAAAAGCTGTGTAATACCATTTCCCTGTGGTACTGGATATTTTTGCTGTCAACTTAGATTTCATCACATTTTTCTAAATCAACTGTTTACAATGAGAAACTATGCCGGTCATATGAAGATGGAAGTGCTGCACACGTTGATGTGCACTCAGCTACTACAAGGATGTTTCACCCATTGGAACAAATAAGTCTCTTATGTGCATTCAGGAAGAGCAGCTGTTTCTCATGCATGTAAAGACTTACTTTTAACTCCCATAATACTACATTACAACTCTCCAAATACTTGTTTTCTTCTTAATGCAAAAATAGTTACCAAAAATATTTGAATTATGAGACACTACTATAGAAACTATGCTTAAAGAGCCTGTGTGTGAGTGGGTGTGTTATTTTAGCTAATATTATGCTTTCAGCTGGTTTTGGTATTAAGGTACTCATTACAATCAATGTAGGGTTTTTTCCAGGGTATTAATTGATTAAAAAGTGTGTTCTACTGACTGCCATGGTAGACAGGTATGGTACAAAAGAGACAGTCAGTGATCTTCTGAAGGTCACGTTTATTCTTCCAAAACAAAGATAGTTACAGTTTTCACGTTAATTTGAGAGAGGATCTCTGCCCAGCTCAGGCTGCACTGTGGGACAGAAGCCACATTGATGTCTAGAATCACACCATCCACTTTCCATACCACCACAATAAAGATTTTTGAACAATGATAGTTTGTAGCGTATTGGTTTCTTTAACACGGATCTAGCATAGGTTTAAGTCTTGGCGAGATCTGCATGGGTTTTTTCCAAGAGTTACTAAAAGAAATCAGGATCAAAATTGGAAACACATATATATGGTAGGGAAAAATAAATATTCTTAAATGCTTAGACATTTGTTAAAACTTCTATTTTGAGCTCTCAGGATCACAGATTATATTCATCCCCAAGAAAGGATTCTCTTTAAACTGTACCTCAGCAGCTATTACTCTCACTGTTCTTAAATGCCACTGTTAACAGAGATTCCACAGCCTCCCTCAGCAAATCTATGCCAGTGCTTGGCTGTACTTTCTAACACACAGTATTTCCTGATGTCTAAGCTCAGTCTTCCCTACTGCAGTTAGAGGCCATTACTTCTGACTTATTCCCAGTAACCCAAGAAAGCTGCCTTTGTTGTTTGCACAGCCTTCTACATGCTTGAAGATGCTCCCCCCAAGTCCACCGCTCTCCCTATTTAACAACTTCAATTCCTTTAACCATCCCAAATAAAAAAAAATTTCTAGGCCTCTGACTTGTCTTGTTACTGCTGGCTGGATTCTCTGCCACTTGTCCAGGCCTCACCTGAAGTACATCACCCCAGCTCAAGTGACATAAAATCTGAGTTAAAGCATTGCTAGAAGTTAAAACATTTGAGCTACATATGACTTATTTTTATACCCGCCAGTATAACTTCTATTACATTATTATATAAGTTTTTGCAATGCTATATGACATTGGGGGGAGGACTTGATTACAACATCAGAAAACCAAAACCAATGAAAACCGAAATAATTGAAACTGATGTTGACAACCTGGAGTCATGGGCTGTGAAAAACACAGGACATTTGATGGGAGGAAGTATAACATAGTGCACTTAAACAGGAATAATCAACTGTATAAAATACAACAGAAACTGGTTCAGTAACAGCTCTGCACAGAAAAATTGCTGCACGGACAAAAAATGGCCTATTGCTATCATCTGGATAGATCAAGAAGAAATAAGTTTCAACTGTGGCAAAGTCTTAGGTGAGACGTGGGAAAAAATTTTAACACCAAGTGTAATGAAACACTGAACTTGTTTGTTTGGGGAGATTATGGAGTGACCCTCATCAGAGACTGTGAGGAGCAGATTAGACAAACTTCTGTCAAAAACAAATAGGTAGCAGATGCTACCCCAGTTTGGGGAAGCGGGGTAGATTAAATCCAGATCCTTTCAGATCCTCCCTTGTTTCCTAACCACGTTCCAGATTTTGAAGATCTGCTGTTAATTACACCCCTGCCATTTAAAGTGCTTGTAACCTCCCCTCATTACCTGTATAGTTAATATGAGTATTTCCTATTCCATTCCTCAGACCACAGATGAAAATATTGCATAGACCCAGACCCAGGACCAACCTCAGAGAACCCTGTGAGTACAATTCTTTCAATTTGTTCATAAGCGATTGGTATCTGCTGTGACTGTGGTTTTCTCAACCAGTCGCATATCTGCTTTGTAGTAGATACCTCTAGGCTGTGTTTCTTAGCTGTTTTGGAGACTGCCACCTGAGGCAATATCAAAAGCTTTATTAAAGACACGTTATTTATAACTGCCTCTCTTTTCTCTATTCCATGATGTCACAGAAGATAATAAAGCTGGTTTAGTATGATTTATTCTTTTCAAGAGATGCTTCCTGTTCTTGATAAAACAGTCACTTATTTGTATTCTCTGGGTTCAGAAGTTAAGCTGATCACTCAGTGATTTTCTGTGTCCTCCTTCTCCCCTCTCACTTCTCAGCTTCTCTCCTCTTTTCTCTAAAAAACATGATTATGGTTGTCCTCTCCCATCTTCTGGAACATCATCCACTCTCCATGCTATCTTGAAGCAGCAGGGACAGCCCCAGCTACCTCGTTAAGTATTCCAGGGTGAGTTTCATCAGGCCCTGCCAATTCACAAGCATCTCTAACCTGTTTTTTCTGACGCTAGTTAGAGCACTTACCCATCTGTCACCAGTGTTCATTGTGTTAGCCATCTGGCCACATTTATCCTGGTTAGTGGAATTGAAGCAAAAAAAGGCACTTAAACACTTCAGTTTTCCCAATATCCAATCATAATTTTGTCTCCTCATTGGGATTTGTTCAGTACTTCCTTTTCCTAGCAATGTAATTTTAGAATGGTTTTTTTGTTATCTTTCTTTCTCATGTTTGTGTTAACTCCAGCAAGCCCTGGCATTTTCTGTTTTGTTCCTATGTGCTGTAATAGTATTTTTTTTTTTTTGAGCAAAATAACCCAATCCTTCAGTGTTAAATAGTAACCCAAAAAAAATGAAGGAAAAAAAAGAAATTTTGGAAATCTAGATAACCCCAAAACAATGTTTTCAGTAGAACAAATTAAATAAAAGTGTCCAGGTTAATATAAAATATTTTTCAGGTCTATTTGTTTGCTGTGCCAGGAAATAAACAAGTAAACAACAATCAAACAGAGAAATATCAAGCCTTCCCAATGGAGCTTTTTTTAAAAGAACAACAATTTTTTTTCGGACCATGAAACTGAGTTACAAGTTGTTCATCTACCTCCAGTGCTACTCGTAACCCTCAGTCCCAAAGCCCAGAGGTTACTAGTACAGAAATTGGTTTCCTTTTCACATGTACAGTCATTCAGGAAAATAAAATTTGTATGATAGTCCATAAAAACTTATCTCATACAACCACATCAGCTGCTGCTTGCTAAGAGTCAAAGCAAGGAGCCTTTCCTGCGCATTCATAGTATCAGTTAATATTTGGATTTTTTAATCTCCAGAGACCTTATTCATCACCATAATGCAAACAACTAAGCCAGATAAGATGTCACTGGAAGAAAGATTTTGCAACGCTGGATCTTAGACCATAGCCAGTTTGTTAGAAACTGGTATGAGGAAGAGTATTACCTCAAGAAACAATGTAAGTGATTTTACAGGTAGGAGTTAAGGACCAATAATTCCTCAGCATTTGAAGGGAAAGAAGGCTTATATGTAGACAGTAAGCAGACACTAAGGCGGCCCCCTGCCCTCGCTGTGGAAAGCTAAACAGGCTAAAGGAACAATCAGAGGATCAGGAATGTTCCTAAAGGTGCTGAGTTCATAAATTTATTTGGTCCCAAAGTGTATCTTAGCTCCAATATTAAGTATTCACTGAAGCAGATTGTGTTTCCCATTGCATCTTAAGACTCCTGAAATCTTTGAATCATGACTGAATGCCTTTAAAACATCTGGTTTTGCTTGCCCACAAGCTACTGTTCTTGATAGCAGTCATACCCTGGACTGAAATCAATTAACGTGTAAAACTATAGGTTCAGAAGTTGTATACCATTTTTTAAAAGTTCATAATTCAAATGCACTTTTGATGTGAGAACATATTCAAAGCGATGTGCCCTTATCAATGAAAAAATACTTAGCAACAAATGTACAACAGTTTCTTCTCTAGTATTAATAAGACTTGATTCAGAGGACATTCAGAGGCACATTCATGCCATCTTTCAGATCCACTCATAATTTTCTTTCCAATGAATAACAACGTATTTCTCTCACAGCTGCACAAGAGTCCTCCTTTGGGTCCTCCTTCGTCTCCATCCGTTTGCCCTACCAAAAGGGTAGCAGGGAAGACCCACATTTACTTCCCCAAGTGTCAAGACCCTGACCATAACACCCCGCCCCTCCAAACGCTGGGGGTTTGGCTGCCTCAAGTCAAGGCCAGCTCTGACATGGTGGAGCTGGGTGGCCTTGCAGCAGGCTGCTGTGAAAAGAGCCCTGGGAGAGGCCCTTTGGGGCTTTCCCTTCTGTCACTCCCAACCTGCATTTAAGCTCAAGTCTTCACCTGTGGTCACTGCTTGAGCTTCATGACAGTCTGGCCAGGTACTGGCTGACCTGGACCACTGACTTGCCTCTGGACCTGTTGCATTACTAGGGATCCCTCTGGCGATTAGTGGACCTCTTGGGTGTGGGTGGGCCTGATCACCACCTCCAGACCTGCTCTGCACTTCTAATCTGGGTAACATGTGATGGCACCATTTCTCAGGGAGGTCATGGCACTGACTCCTTGCTGTTACCCGCAGCTCCCAGCTCCCTTTCCTTATGGAGCAGCCTGGCAGCCTGCTCCCTGACATCAAGCAAAAAAGAAATCCTGAAAGGGTTTTTCCCCTCTCATTGTGTGAGCTTTTTATGGCAAAATTTATGGATTATAAAAGAAAGTTAGAAATTCAGCTGCATTTCTGGGACACCTTGGCAAAATAGGTAGCTTCCTAGGGCAACAAAACATGAGAAATATGCACTCACCTCAAGAAAATACACTGTTGTTGTGTTTGGCCTAGCTCAACAGCAGCAAGACCAGCCAAGAAATTAAAATACTTGGCAATTGCATCTCTACCTGCTGGGGCAAAAGGCCTAGTAAATAGCTGAGGAACCTCTCTCCACAGAGAGACCAGGGTTGGGAAGATGGATCATGGCCACACATTTCCACCGGCCACACTTAATGGTGTCACACATACGACACTGAAGGTTGCTGAACGATGTAGCTGCAGAAGGAACAGTCACCAAAGAGAGGACCCTGATCTTCAAGCCACTTTCACTGGCTGATCTCCCTGCCTCCAGAAAGCTCTTCAGCTATTTCTATTTTGTCATATGTGTTCACATATCTGGCCCCATATCTTTTGCTTTCTTTTCAAATTCCCTGATGAAGGGGGAAAAAATGGTATCCTTTCCATGGCTGCTCCCAGCTATTTCTAAGAGATAGGCCGGGTGGGGGATGATGGACAGGCATTGTGGTGTCTTTCCCTCTGCTCTTGCTCTTTTTTTTCCTGACTTCTCTGCACACATAAGAAAGAGAGGCAGAACAAGACCAAATTTCTTGCCACTTTTTCCTGGATCATGGAAGTACGAGAGGTTTTCCTCCCTTCCATAGTCATACTGAGGTCAGGGAAAAGGGAAAGCGTCTACAAAGGACTGTGATTTATTTTGCCTCTCACTTGTGTTTCTCTCTCTCTAAACAGTGTCTCTCAAAAGAAGGGCAAAGTCTTTCCAGGGCTGACTTTTTTTTTTCTTCCTGAAGTAACCTTAAGTCTATAAAATAGCAACTCAACTCACTCTTGTTACTTCACAAATAAACATAAGGGCAGATCACTAGCAAAATTAATTAAGTAGAGAAAAAAAATGGGAAAGGAAATTGTAGATTTACCCAATAGTCAGATTATGTGCGTGCCAGTACAGCAAAAAGGATGTACATCTCCCAGGTAAGGCTATTTGCGCCTCCTCCCAGATTTGTGTCTAAAACATGAGAGCACACAACAGATGTATGTTACATTGAACAAGTAACATACACATTTAAATCATATTTCTTTGTGTGGTGCAGCAGGGAAAAGTGTCCTTTTCTCACTGGTAATTAGAGGGTGCAGCAGATGGTGAGGCTTACTATACGTGGTAAGGTCCATTAAAGAAACCCAGGCTGCCAAGTGATTCTTCATTAGAAAAAGCCTGTTAAGGTGTACCTAGGAGTTTTTCCTAGGGTTTAGGAAACATTGTCTTGTGTAGTAAAATCCTGTTAAAATTACTATTTTCATTCCTACTGAATCGTTTTCCTTCTGGCACTGGGTACATTATTCGAATTATAATACCCAGAGGCACCAAACTGTATGTATACAAGGCCAGACACAATGTCTGTCACTACATGAAAGAGCTTGTAAGTCAAGTAGAAGAAATAAATATTATCTTCATTGTATATACCAAAAACAAAGGCATAGAGGGGTTAGATCTCGTTAAAATAGCAGAAGAGAGTCCTAGACAAGCTGGGCCATAAACTCAGATCTCTGAAGCCAAATACAAGCAAATTTCACAACCACTAGCCATTTAGCCTTTTCAGTTTCAGCTCAAGCCACTGTATTTTGATAAATCACTTCTCAAAAACTCACATACTCTTCCTTGAGAAGATTCTCTTCTATTTCTCTTTTTTTTTTTTTAATGATGTCATATGTTTTTTCTGCTCTGGGAGACTACAAAGAGGTACACACAGAGATGTGAAATGAATGGTGGTTACTTCCTGCCATGTCCGTTGCTTGGGATAAATAAGAATTCATGTCAGGGGGTGAAAAATAATCATTTCCCTCTGTATGTGAGTCACCCAATTTACTGCACCATGTATACCTCTACCCTAGATTGAAAGAGGTTATAAATGAAAAATTTTCAATATTCCTTATGTAGCTGCCATATAAGTTCATAGTGTTTCTCAGGGGTGATGGACAGTAGAAATCAACATTAATCTTTCCCCTTTAATCTAGTCATCAGAGCACTCTGCTAATAGGTTTTTTTTTCTTCATAATGGAAGAGGAAAAGAAAATCTACTCCCCCTTAAAGGGTATATGAAATATAGCAGGCATAGCTACCACTCAGTGAGTTCAAGTCAGAACTCCTTCACTTTGTGCTGGAAAACTTTGGTTCAAAACTCAAGTTCCTTGCTCGTCTTTGCTTCAGCTTCCTCCCCAAGTCACACATGTTCCTAGCAGTGTTGCATATTACTTCTCATAGCAAATAGTAGGAAAAACCATATCATAACCCCAGAACCAGATATATTGGCGCTTCCGGGCACTTTGCCAGCCACAGCACCAACCCCTGGAGCACAAGTGTTGGTGACTCCTTTTGCAACCTCCCCGGAAACAGAGCCAGTGCAGATGCATTTCTCACCAGGCCTATGTCAACTGAGTCCACACAGAACGACAGAACTGACATTTGTAGTGCGCACATTTCCTGAAAAGTGTTTGAACATGAGCTTAACAGGCCACAGAAAGATATGTGTGATTATTTGCAAGAGAACTACTGTATGTGCCTGTACAAAATGCAGTAATACATAAAAATAATGTCCTTAGCACAATAACTCCAAATGTGTCAAAGATTCAGGTGCCAAATACGTGATCAACATTTCAACTACACAAATACATGATCTTACAGACATATAAATGTGTTAAATTGTCACAAAGCACATATTTAATGCAGCAGAATAGAACATCTTCTGATAGAAAAGGATTTCTGAGTTAATTAATGTCAAAGCCTGGCTTCTGGACAGCTATGCCAAGCTTGTTGTTATTTGGCAAGAAACATGCCATTGATAGATTTTTTTGCTGCCTGAACAAGGCACGTAAGTGGTAACTCTGAAACAGAGATGGACTCATTGCTGGAGAGGCCAAGGATCCTTATGCTTAAAGGAAAAGCCAGAACCTACAGAATTAATTTTGAAACTAAAGAAATTGAAAGGTTCATAATCTAATATGGCTGAATATGTGAACACTGAATACACTTCTGTATCAGCCTTACAGCAGCTTCAACTAATATTACACTGTATGATATCAAATTACTCTCTGGAATAATTTGGAAAGTATTCCTTGTAAAAGGAATTTCCTCACCTACCTTGCCTATAATTCAGGTTGAGTCCCTGTATTTTCCATGTTTCTGCTGATTTCAAGACTGCTGTCTCTCTGGAGAAACTGCCAAACACAGAGGGTAAGTAAACGACCACCACTACCACAACCACAGCTGGGACCACAAAGAAACCCCAATAAGCTCTTCACTCAAACGAGCATCTCTGAAAAACAGACCAGCACACCAAAGCAGCATATCCTGGTTCATAAAGAACTGACATCAAAAGCTACTATTTAAGGAAAGAGAAAAAACTGAGAAAAAAAGATGTTATTTTTAGTTTGCCTCTCTGTACCAAGAAAGGATCCGTCGGCTGCTTTGTGGGGACTTTCCTACGCAGCAATATGCTTCCATAAAAAGAAGCCTGATTGCTACTTACTTAGCCAAAGTAAAGGTGGACTACAGGCAGCCTTGGGGGTTAAGGTTTTGCAGACAAGTGCCAGTGAGCACTGTCTGCGCAGGGTGCCCAGACCGAGGAACCTTTCACTCTGATGCAGCTCTTCAAGGCATTTTATGTGGCCTTAGGCAAACAGCAATCATCTCGGCCACAGAGCAAGTGTGATGTGCTGGGAGACAAGGATATGATTAGGGCATCAAAAACACAGGCAAAGCTACATCATATGAAAGTACGCCTGTATACTACCAGACAACAGTTAATGTCTGCATTTCCTGCTCTTAGGTTCATTGCTTTGCTTTGAGTTGGCAAATTCGAAAATGGTCTCTTAAATACAAAGTGAGATACAAACTAGTAAATTTTTATATTCAGTATTCTTGCTTTTGTACACTTTACAGTAAAGTTCTAATCTAATGCTGATGTAAAATGAGTAATCCAACAGAGAGGGGTCAATCATTACATGGCAGCCAGGAACTTCGGAATACTTCAAATGCTTATTTTCTAACCTCTTGTGCACTTCTTCCCTTTGACTTTGATCATACAATGTAACATTCGAGGCATTGGGGTTTGGAGGACAGAATCTCTGGAAGGCTGAAGATTTTGAAATATAGCATACCAAACCAAAAAATCTAGAATTCAAGTGCAATGTGTTTTAAGCCAAGCTCTTTAAAGTAAGACTATAAAAGTGGCTGTATTGGGTAAGACCATAGGTTCATCTAACCCACACTGCCTTTTCCCACAAGTGCCATGTGAGAGTGCTTGAGGAAGGATGTAAGAGCAGGCTAAGTATTTCCAGTTTTTCCCACGCAACCATTTTTTGCTCAGAAGGGTGTTGCACTAGCTGGGGTTTCTACAATTGCAGTAATTCTCCATGGAATTCCCTCTCATGAACTTGTCCAGTCTTCCCTGGGACACACAAAATCACTAGTACCTTCAGTGGCAAAACAGCTCTCCTACCTTCTGCATGAAGAACAAACTTGTGGTGTTTATCTGGATTATGGCTCCTATGACTACCAGATCACAGCTCCCAGTCAGCAAGAGATAATGAAGAGCAGATTCTTCTCTGCCCTCTCCACACTCTTCCATGCGTCATAGACCTTTGCTACAACTCCCTTCTCCAGACTCATCTCTTTCCCAGAAGACACACACTTTATTGAATCACCTGTGATTTGGAAGACATTAGAGATATTTGATCATCCTTGTTGCCCTCCCCTAAATTTTTTCCATTTCTACTCTATTCTTTTTGGGAAGAGGGGCACAGTATTTAAGCCACAAGTGAGCCGTGGATTTATTCTGAGTCACAATAATAATGCTCTCAATTTTAGTCTCTGCTCCTTTCCTCATATTTCTGAAAATCTGAATTGCTTTTTGACTGATACCAAGCACTGAGTTCATGTTTGCATGGAAATATGAGTCATAACCCCAAGATTTCACTCCTGGGGGATGATGGGAGCTCAGAGCCCATCTTTTCCTATGCAAAGTTAGGATTGTTTTTCCCATGTGCATGACTCCGTATTTATCAATTTTGAGTTTCAGCTGCCTCTTATTAAATAAGTGTTCTGCTTTGTATGAGCTATCCATTACTGTCTTCCAGAATATTCTTATTTACTACTGTAATTGTTTCTTTGTATTTGAAAGAGCCATAATTTGTTTTTCAATAATAATTGTGCTAGCAGTTTCCACAATGCATTATTAACATGCTTTTTAATTCAATTACAGAATAAAAAACAACACTTTGTATTTTGAATTAGAATACTTCAATTGCTGGGAAACAGAAACATCCTTAGACTCTCAAGCTTCAAAAGTTATAAAAATTGCTAATGTTGACTTCAAGATCATAAATAAGAAAATGCCACGCACATTTTGTCACTGCATTTTAGTTTGGAGACTGATATGAATTTTCTCAGACTGTCTTTAGGCCTGACTACCTGGGAGATAAACAACGTGGAACTGATATTCCATTATCTGATGCAGAATTAATTGACATGGAATAAGCAGTTCGTCAGTGCTAAGTGTCCATAGGCATTAAATAATAATAATACTTATCAGGTTTTAGAATAAAGTTGAAAGTTGGTTGTCTTTTTGACTTGTTCCATCTCAAAAGATACAAGAAAAGTTCATCACAATTAATGTTTATGTTTAGAAAAAAGCAAATACAATTATCTATATCAAAATAAGTCTGTGATTTTCTCTCATTCGGTTATTTAATAATAAATATTGTTCTTGGGCTATACAGACTTAAAGACACTGAGAAACCACCACCAAGATAATTATTGAGCTGTTGTTTTTTGAAAGCTATATTTGATAGTTGTGAATTAAAACTTCTGGTGCTAATGCTCACATGTATTTTAAACATATTGAAAACATACATTACGTAATTCCAAGGGAGTGAGACATTAATCTGACCCTGTCAGTATGTCTTTTTCCAAACAAACAATATCACGTTAACAAGACTTTCTCCATTTACCTCATTGAGTCACGATTCCACTCTAGACTGAAAAGTCTGGAAATTTTAATCTGCAGAAAAAGCTGAGAAAACCACATTTGATTAAATACAAGTAAAACTGCAATTGCAAGAACTTCCACTTCTCTGTGCTCTGTGCTGCAGCATGGAGAGAACACATACTCATGCCCAAGGGGTAGATTCTAGCTGCGGTTCCTGGACAGAGGACTTCTCTTTGAACCTCCTTTTGACAAGGAAACTTCAGAGACATATGTACATCTGAAATTGAGTCACAGGGGTCCATCTGCTGCGTGGAAGGTGATGATAAACTCTGTAAGCCAGCTTTGCTGTTCACTCCTTGCTTGTAAATGGGCAAACAGAATAATAACACCACAAACTAGTGTCTGATAAAAGAAAGGAAAGAGTATTTGGCTTCAAGAACCAGAGGAATCTTGCTTAGCTTGATTAAGCTATTTGGGTAAACAGAAGGAGGAGAGGAGGTGTAAACAAAGCCTGCAACACTATCTTTTACTAAAGAGCTTGATGAAAGTGCTTTAAATTAACACAGGTCTATCACATAGCTGCATTCCCAGGTAGTTATGGAGGTAATTTATATCTGGCATTGTAACTCAGAATTTATACTGACATTTCATATGAAAGTTGTTTTAAGAGGAAGCAAGATCATTTTCAAAAGAGCTATTTGTTTTGCTGAATATTAAACCTCAGACAGGAATTCATTACCATCAACCTTCAGAAGAAATGTGGCAACCAGTCTTGCTGAGGTGCTGCGGTTATGTCTAGAGTGGAAAAGGCTTTGCTCATTGCTGGAGAAGAGCCTGTTACACACTTTCAATAGGAAACCGGGCTTCAGAGTTGTTGCTGGAGGGATAATACTCGGCCCTGAATAATATCTCTTTACCTGTGGCGAGGAAAGCTAGAAAGAAGCAGCTATAAGAAAATTCTCCTCCCTTAGAAGAAAGACCAGGTATAGCCTTAAATGCCTGTGTAACCAGGTATGGGCCATCACACATCAGTTCCTGGGCTTTGAAATGACGTTGGGGAAGCTGCAGTTCTGAAGTGTTGTTATATTCACAGGACTGGGGGTGCTCTAAGAAGTCTTCATAAGAGTATGTCTACACAGTAAGTCCTGGCAGATAGGATCTCATTGAGCCCACACTCCATTATAAAAGACCATATTAATGTGTACTTGTGCAGCTGAAAAGTCCCATTCGCTGGGTGTTCATTGGCTCAGCCTCAGAGCTGGACAAGCATGGCCACATGCTTCTTTCTCTTTGAACAATGGCAAGAATAGCAGACCTCTGTCAATGGCATAAAACATAACCATTCCCACTGAAGCAGGACCCGTTATTTCTAATGCATTTGAATGTGGGACCAGAGGTGGCTTGCTTTCTGCTCTTTCAGCACACAAATGTCCACCCATGATCACCCAGCTATGCCTGCCTCACAGGGGAGAGGACAGAGCATGGGTGCTCCTTGGGACACATGTGAAGGAGGGAGAGCATCTGCTCCCCAAACCTGCAGACAGCTCATGCTTGTATATATGTCTTTGTGCTAAGGTGAAGCAGGTTTGCTCAGACCAGTGACTTTCAAAAGTTTTTCATTCCTTTTTTACATTTGTTGTAGACACACAACTGCCAGTTAACCATGGAGCAGAGCACGATGGTAGGACAAGATATTAGATTTGTGAATTCGCTTGACAAACTCTGGCAAAGCTGTTTAACCCTTGAAAAGAAAGAGAATTGTGTCCATGAAGTCATATTGGTGAAAACAGAGCCTAATTATCAAAAAAATCCTGCGAAGTCAAACACTTTCGAAGTTGTAGGCAATTTGGCTTTATACATGGCTTCATACCGTTACCCAAAGAAGTCATTAAACAGTTTGCAGCTACATTCAACAGAGATTTATTGAGAGGGAGAGGAAAAAGGAATTTGGGGAAATGCTCTCAAAGACACTCTCAGGGCACAGTGGGGACCTGGGACTCACTGGGGGCCCTGGGGTTTTCCTTGGGACAGTCAGGGCATGACCTGGCAGCCATGGCCTGTCCCACCACCCCAGCCAGGAGCAGGGCAGCTGGGGGACACCAGGGCAACACCAGCCCCGGGCATGGGGCACCTCCCTGGGCGTGGGGATGGTTTGAGGCCTGGCCGGGACATGGGCCTGACGGGTGGGCCTGGCTCAGGATGCCCATAGCCGGCCAGGGCAGGGCTGTGGGAAGTTGGAGACCAGCCATGCTGAGCCAGGCCAGAGCATCTTAGAAGGAGAGGAGCCCCTCAGCTTCAGCCCCACACTTGCAGTGGTACCAATCCCGCCATCACTTGTAAAATGTCCTCCGTGTTCAACCACTAGTGCTAACTGCTCACACTCAGCCTGTCCATTTCAGGCTGGGGATGGTGTCATTCATTGCCACGTTCAAACCTCTCTTCTTCAGCTCTGCACTGACTCATCCCACCCCTCTGCACATCTCACTCATGCGTGGCAAGAGATTTAAAACCTGCTTCATCCTATATGGAAACAGCTACTGAAGTTTCCAGCTTGGTCCTGTTCTTATTTTATACCACACTGCAATAATATTTGTGCGTTCCTTCATTGCCACTTTCAGCTAACTGAGCTACATGGAAGTGTAGTAGATCACCCCCAGATGCTCTACTTACTTTTAAGTAACAGAAGATGATACTTTTCCCCAGGGCAAGTTTATCTGCTATCATCAGATGCAGTCATTCCCTCCCTTGTTAGGCTCTAATTTTACATCTAAACTAGCTAAGGGGTTTGTGTGCATTTTAATGCAGCTTTTGGCCTCCAGTGACAACACTCAGCTGCCCCCTTGAGCCCAAAGGGCTTCAGATAC